>BOPN01001151.1:319229-324229 GCA_017312705.2 Penaeus japonicus | reverse complement strand
ATGAGATTTTCTCACAAGTGTGTGTGTGTGTGTGTGTGTACACACACACACACACACACACACACACACACACACACACACACACACACACACACACACACACACACACACACACACACACACATATACATATATACATACATAATCTATGCAACAAGATACAAATTTACCAAAGGACATGCAGCATAACAAGCAGGTTTCTGTCGACCGAACCTGAAAACAATCCAACGGACAACAAACCTCCCTTCCCTCATGAGACCTCGGGCTGGAACAGGTAGGCCTATCGCTAATGTACCTATGTCGATATTGTTTCTTCACATTATCTATCTCTGTGGACAAAGGAGAAGGTCTTTATGGAGGAGGGAGATAAGGGGCGCTTTCCCTTGTGCTTTTATCTCGTTCATGTGAAAGAAAACGGAGGCAGGTTGATGGATCCCGTTTTCTATCTTTGTTATGGCTGGGGGGGGGGGGGGGGGATTGTGTGTGTTTGCTTGCTGGTTTTTTACTTTTGTTTTAATGATTTGTGATAGATTTGATTTTGTTTGTTGTGCTTTATAGCCTCAGCTTTGGTTTAATTTATCTTTATTTTCTCAAGAGAGTAATTTCAGGACGTTTCAGAAGTCTTGAATTTTAAAGAGTAATATTTTTGAGTAAAAAGCTGCACATGTGTGGTAGATAAATCCTTGTTTGGATATGTTATTTTATGGGGTTTGCTGACAGTGCTCTTCAACATGACCGGTATTTAATTAGACGTGAAATTTAATTATTCAACAGAGACCCTTTGAGATTAATGTTTTTAAAATCCCCCTCTTTTTTTTTCTCTCTCTCTCCCTCTCCCTCTCCCTCTCCCTCCCTTCTCTTTCTCTCTGTCTTCGTTCTCCCTCTTCCTCTCTCCCTCTCCCTCTTTCACGCACACACACACACACACACACACACACACACACACACACACACACACACACACACACACACACACACACACACACCCACACCCACCCACCCCCCCACACACCCACCCACACACACTAACACGTAAATTACGTAGCAAATATTAAGTTGCATGAATATCCGCTTTCAGCAACATACGTCTTAACACTGCAAAGGGCTCCTCGCCTTGCAACAGTCAACATTTCTCCCTTGCTTTCAAAGTGCAGTCTGATATATTTCTTTGCATATAAATGAGAATGCAAATGTGTTCATTAGGAGGTTAATGAGCTTACTAATTGCATGTGTTGACTGTTTAGGGGCCAGTCATGCGAGTAAGGAAATGTTCATATAAATATGGCAATGGCGACGGTGATGATATACTAATGTTAATAATGATGATATTAATAATGATGATGTAGATGATAACAGTAATAGTGAAAATTATAATGGTAATAATGATAATGAGGATAATGATAATTAGGAGAGAGATGGGAGTAAGAGTGAGGGAGAGGGAGAGAGAGATAGATGTGGGATGTTGGGAAGGGGGGAATACGTTGGTTTTTAGTCTCTCTCTCTCTCTCTCTCTCTCTCTCTCTCTCTCTCTCTCTCTCTCTCTCTCTCTCTCTCTCTCTCTCTCTCTCTCTCTCTCTCTCTTCTCTCTCTCTCTCTCTCTCTCTCTCTCTCTCTCTCTCTCTCTCTCTCTCTCTCTCTCTCTCTCTCTCTCTCTCTCTCTCTCTCACACACTCACTTTCTATGCATTTATTCATTCGATTGGCATAAAGAGAGGAAAAATCTATCACTGGCTCTTTTTATTACCTTTTGTACCCTTTACTAACGTAGAGAATAATGGAATAGAGCGAAATATAACAGAAAAGACGGAAAAAGGAAAATTGAGAGATGGAATGATAGGACATGGGAATAGATACACTCGTGGGTTTGGTAGATTAGGTCCTTGGTAGATTTGACTCTTACTAGATTAGATCCACGGAACGGGCAGACATTTAATCAGACAAAGTGGGAGACAGGCAGTCAGGCAGGCAGGCAGACAGACAGACAGACAGACAGACAGACAGACAGACAGACAAACAGGCAGACAGACATATAGAGGCTCTAACTGCCATGCATCACTGGGCTAACCTATGCACACATGTTTAAGTCACATAGTTCATTTTATCAACATTATCCTTACCTATTATCGCCTCTATGTACTGTCGGTGGGGGAGGGGATAAGGGGAGGAGAGGGGGGGCTGGTGCACTGCTATCAAGTGGGAATCATTTATAAGATGAGCGTGTTCCTGTGTTTACATGTTTGTTTGTTTATTTGTGTGTGTATATGTGTGTGTGTGTGTGTGTGTGTGTGTGTGTGTGTGTGTGTGTGTGTGTGTGTGTGTGTGTGAATGTGTATGTGTGTGTTGCTTTATGGAACGTAGTTTGATTTAAAGGATGCATCAACTCACTCACTCACTCACTCACTCACTCACTTTCTCACTACTCACTCGCTCACTACTTATTCTCACACTCACTACTCACTTACTCACTACTTACTCTCACTCACTCACTCATTGTCTGTCTCACTACTCACTCGCTCACTACTTACTCTCTCACTCACTTACTCACTCTCACTCTCTCTCTCTCTCTCTCTCTCTCTCTCTCTCTCTCTCTCTCTCTCTCTCTCTCTCTCTCTCTCTCTCTCTCTCTCTCTCTCTCTCTCTCTCTCTCTCTCTCTCTCTCTCTCTCTCTCTCTCTCTCTCTCTCTCTCTCACTCGCTCACTCACTCACTTACAGACAGATGGATAGATAGATAGGTAAATAGATATATAGGTGAATAAATAGATAGATAGATAAATAGATACAAGAAGAAGAAGACTTCTTTGTTTACGACCGAGGTTGCAGTGGAAATGAGCAATAATCAGCTGTCGAGTCTTTCCATAAAAGCGATATAAGAAATTCCTCCCGAGTGAAATTAACTCCTTGGAGGAGGGGCGAGCGATGGGGTGGGGAGGGGAGGGGAGGGGATGGGATGGGAGGGGATGGGGGGGGGGGGGGGGGGGGGGGGGGGGGGGGGGGAGGGGATGGGATGGGATGGGATAAGAGGGGAAGAGAAGCGAGGCGAGGGGAAGAGAGAGGAGAGAAAAGGAGGAGGAGAGAAGAAGAGGAGGAGAGAAGAAGAGGAGGAGGAGAGAAGAAGAGGAGGAGGAGAGAAGAAGAGGAGGAGAGAAGAGGAGGAGGAGAGAAGAGGAGGAGAGAAGAGGAGGAGGATAGAAGAGGAGGAGGAGAGAAGAGGAGGAGGAGAGAAGAAGAGGAGGAGAGAAGAAGAGGAGGAGAGAAGAGGAGAAGGAGAGGAGAGAAGAGGAGAAGGAGAGAAGAGGAGGATAGAAGAGGAGGAGGAGAGAAGAAGAGGAGGAGAGAAGAGGAGAAGGAGAGAAGAAGAGGAGGAGGAAGAGGAGGAGTAGGAGGAGGAGGAGGAAGGAAGAAGAAGAAGAAGAAGAAGAAGAAGAAGAAGAAGAAGAAGAAGAAGAAGAAGAAGAAGAAGAAGAAGAAGAAGAAGAAGAAGGAGAGGACATGACAGGACAAGACAGGACAGGACAGGAGGAGGAGGGAGAAAAGACAAAATGTTATTAGTTCCTGTGGCGGAGTAGGGGACAGTGGAAGTAATGAGCTGTAGGGGGGGATGAGGGTCGCTATAGAGGGGGGATGAGGGGGGGGGGGTCGTTTCGGAAGACCAAGAGGGAGGGTCGTTAGGAAGGGGGGCGGTCAGAATGGGGGGAGGGGGTGATAGGACGGGATACACATATAGTTAGCGCGTGTGGTGTGGATGCGTGCTTATCTATGTCTTGCATACAGAGAAAATTAGGCCCACACACGCACACACGAACATGTGGACACGCGTGCTCTCCTCCGCTCACATTCACACACACCGGGTATTAGCTAACACATGCCGGGGGAGAGTGAGTGAATGAGCGAATGAGAGGGTGAGGGTGAGGGAGAGGGAGAAGGAGAAGGAGAAGGTGAAGAAGAAAGAGAGAGAATGAAAACATGAAAAAGAGAACGAGAAAATGAGAGAGAGAGAGAAAAACAGACAGACATACAAAGAAACACGAAGTTAGCCAAACAAACAGACATTCAGGCAGACCAAATAGACAGCAAGGGAAATGCAAAGACAGAACAAAAGTAAAAGGAAAAGAGAAAACAATAAACAAAAGGCGAAAAAAGAGAGAAAAATTCAAACCAAAAAGATGCAACGCAGGACAGCTCAACTTAATTACGTTGCATGGAGGTGAGAATCTCAATTGCTAGCGAATGAAATGAAAATAGGGCGAATTTGAGGAGAGGGGGAGGGGGTCTAGTGCTGTGGGGAATTGATGGTAAGGGTGGGTGGGTCGTTCAGTCGACAGGTGTTCTGAATGGGTTCGTCGATCGGGAACACATTCACACATGTATGGTCCCACATATGTACTCGAAAACACATACACACACACACACACACACACACACACACACACACACACACACACACACACACACACACACACACACACACACACACACACACACACACACACACACACACACACACACACACACACACACACACATACACACACACACACACACACACACACACACACACACACACACACACACACACGCCCAGGCACGCCCACACACACACACACGCCCACACACACACACACACACGCCCACACACTCACGCCCACTCAAACACACGACCTCTCCCCCCCATACACACACACCCCACCCCACATACACACATATCCCCACTCTCACCCCAACCCCCCCCCTTCCACACACACCATACTTATTCTCAAACACCTGTAACCAAAAGCGAGTGCGTGCGTGAGTGTGTTCGCTGCCATGAGTCACACACGCCCGTCGATCTGATTACGGGCAAGATGTTGTGGTTGGGAGAAGTGGAACACAGGGTTAGGATCAGGCGCCATTTTGGTTGTTTTGGTTGATGTGTTCGAGGGGAGGGGAGAGGGGGGGGGGGCTCAGTAACCCTTTGGTTGCCTGGGCTAATTTGGCTATGTCTTCAACGGGGGAATTTTGGT
>BOPN01001151.1:301729-306729 GCA_017312705.2 Penaeus japonicus | reverse complement strand
GAATCAGCCAGAAAGCAAGCTCCATAGACAGACTGACAGACAGACAAACAGAGAAAGACCCATAGATAGAGAAGAGACATCCAGGCAGACAGACAGTCAGACGGATACAAAGACAGCCAGACATAATGAATGAATGAAGGGATGAATGAAACAACCAGAAAGACAGCTATACAAACAGTGTAATGTGTACAACCGTGTGTAGAGCGGCCAAGCGGTATCGACTCTTTGTATCAATAGTGTCTTATGGATAAATAAGACGTCCCTTTTAAGATGAGTGTGATGTCAATAGAAGATCAATATGCTCGAGGTTGAAAAGGGGGAGGAAGAGCGAGGGAGACAGGCAGGCAGATAGGCAGACAGGCAGGCGGGCAAGCAGGTAGGCGGACAGGTAGGCAGGCAAGCAGGCAGGCAGGCAGGCAGGCAGGCAGGCAGACAGACAGATAGGCAGACAGACAGACAGACAGACAGACAGACAGACAGACAGACAGGCAGGCATACAGGCAGACAGGCAGACAGGCAGACAGACAGACAGAGATAGAGACAGATACAGTTTAATAAGAGCAAGAGGAAGAGAGGAATGAAAAGGGAGGAGAAAGGAAAGGAAACAAACAGACAGACATCCACAAAGACATCCGAACAGATACGACAGACAGACACGCAGGCCGGAGGGAGGATCCGCTAATGCACACTAGCGCCCCGAACGAGCCTGCAATCCCGGCAGTATGTCAGGTCAGGTTAGCTCATACGCCGCCTCACTTATTGCAGATTGCAATCTGGCGCTGACGTTGCTCGCGCCTTGTGTGCAATGTGTTCCCTTTAGGGCCAGGGCACCATTGCCTTTTATTGTTTTGTTACTTTTATTATTCATTTTGTATTATTATGTTTATCAAGAAAAGGGATTATTCTGGTAAAATTGTCAATATATCCTCATATTTGTATTTCGTAGTACTTTTCCAAAATCATTCTCTCTCTCATTCTCTCTCTCTCTCTCTCACTCACTCACTCACTCACTCACTCACTCACTCACTCACTCACTCACTCACTCACTCACTCACTCACTCACTCACTCACTCACTCACTCACTCACTCACTCACTCACTCTCTCTCCCTCCCTCCCTCTCTCCCTCTCTCTCACTTTTCTTTTTCTTCCCTCATTTTCCCTCCCTCTGTCCCCCTTCTTCCCTACCTTCCTCCCCTCCCCTCCCCTTTTATCCCTCAACCTCTAACCTCCCCTCCCCTCCCCTCCCCTCTCCTCTCCCGCTCCCCTCCCCTTTCCCACTCCCCTACCTTCCTCCCGCTCCCCTCCCCTTTCCCAATCCCCTACCTTCCTCCCCCTCCCCTAACCTTTTCCCCTCCCCTATCCCCTACCCCTCTATCCCTCCACCCCACCCCCTCTCTCTCTCTTCCGCTTCCCGAGCGAATCGCACACGAGAGAGAGCCCGACGGAATTGGCGCCACCGCAAAGACCTCGGTTTCCTTGCGGCGTCGGAATTACTTTCGGTCATTCCCTTTGGCGGAGGGAAGAGGGAGGGAGGGAGGGAGGGAGGGAGGGAGGGAGGGAGGGAGGGAGGGAGGGAGGGAGGGAGGGAGGGAGGGAGGGAGGGAGGGAGGGTGGGTGGGTGGGTTGGAGGGAGAGAGGGAGGGAGGGAGAGAGGGAAGGAGGGAGGGAGGGAGAAAGGAAGGAAGGAAAGTATGGTTGTGTGTGTGTAGGTGGCTGGTTGTAAGGGAGGGTTTGAGGATGGGAGAAGAGAGAAAGAGAGAGACAGACAGAAAGACAGACAGACAGACAGACAAAATAGTCATAACTCCAGGAGAAGAAGAAAATTCAAGAAAATTAAAGAGAGAAGAGAACAATGAATAGAAGAACAAAAAAAAAATCTGGTTAAATCACAGTTTCGCAATGTTCCGCCCGCTGACATTTGGCAACCGGTTTCATTTTATAGTTATCATTTTTTTTTGGGGTGGGGGCACGGTTTTTACAGTTTTATTTATTTATTTCATTTATTTTTTTCTCTTTGACGGAAATTTGTTTATTGTAATTGGTTGGGTCGCAAGTACGAGGTGATTATTTTTTTTTAATTAACGATAGTCCTTGTCGTTTTTTTTTGTTTTGTTTTTTGTCGTTGTTGTTGATGTTATTTTGTTAATTGTTATTGTTAGTAATATCATCATGATCATCAGTCCTCCTCCTTAATATTAGTATTTTTTCTTCTTCTTCTTATTATTATTATTATCATTATCATTATCATTATCATTATTATTATTACTATTATTATTATTATTATTATTCATCTGCATATTCTTCTTTTCCTCCTCCTCCTCCTCCTCTTATCTTCTCCTCCCTCTCTTATTCCTCCTTTTACTCCATCTCCTTCTCCTCCACCACCACCACTTTCTTCTTCACTTTCCTCTTCTCTTCTTCCTTCTCCTCCTCCTCCTCCTCCTCCTCCTCCTCCTCCTCCTCCTCCTCCTCCTCCTCTTCCTCCTCCTCCTCTTCCTCCTCCTCCTCCTCCTCCCCCCCCCCCCCCTCTCCCCCCCCTCCCCCTCCCCCTCCCCCCTCCTCCTCCTCCTCCTCCTCCTCCTCCTCCTCCTCCTCCTCCTCCTCCTCCTCCTCCTCCTCCTCCTCCTCCTCCTCCTCCTCCTCCTCCTCCTCCTCCTCCTCCTCCCCCCCCCCACACCTTGGCCACCTTCGTCATCGTAATTATTGTTCTCAATTGATTACGTGTTCAGTGAAGACACATTGTCACCTGTTCCTTGCTTCGTGCTCTTTGCTTTTTTCTTCTTCCTTCTTTCACTATTTTCTTCTTTCTTCCGCTATCTTCTCTCTTCGTTCATTTTCTTTCTCCTTCTTTCGTAACGTTCTTTTTTATTTTTCGCTATCTTCTTCCTTCTTTCATTATCTACTTCCTTCCGAAAAATACCAAGTGAAGGGAAATTGTATTTAATAAGATTAACAAACTATTTAGTCCTCTAGTGCGTTAATACATTTTTAGAAATTGGTTAACTGTGTAGACCTTTTATATAAGTGCACATTGTTAGAAATTAACATTATTTAGGCCTGTTCTTCATGTGTACATTGTTATATAAGTTAACAAACTGTACAGGCCAATTATACATGCGTCCCGTGTTAACAAACTATATGGGCATACTCTACATTGTTAGAATTAAGACTATACTAACATGCACGAACTATTTAAGCAGTCCATATTTAGAACATTGTTAAAATTATGTTAGAAGCTGTTGGCGCGTGTTCACCGTTCGTCCATACTCTTACGCGTTCATTGTTCAAGGGGAGGGACACAGAGTTCATTGGCCAACGCGCCGCCGTGAACAATTGACCTAATCAAGGAGAACAACTCGATGGGTGTGTGTGAGGAGGGGGGGGAGGGGGGCGGGGGGTGAGAGTAAGTGTGGGGGAGGGGAAAGTTGAATGTCGTGTGCGAGACGAATTCAAGTGGTGACCTCACGGTGACGTCATAGCGGCGAAGGGTGTGACGTCATGGTGGGAAAAGTGAAGGAGTGGGATGGAAGGTGAGGGAGAAAGGCATAGGGGGAAAGGGAGGGAGGAAGGGAGGACGGAAGGGAGGGGAGGAGAGAAGGAGGGAAGGAGAGGAAGAAGGAAGAGAGGGAGGAAGGAGAGGAGGGAAGATGTGGAGGGGAGAAGGTTAGAAGGGGAGAGGAGGAGAGGAGGGGAGAGGATGGAAGGGGTGGGGAGGGTAAAGGAGGTGAGAAGGGAGAAGGGGAGAGAAGGAGAGGAGGGGAGGAGGGAAGATGTGGAAGGGAGGTGGTGAGAAGGGGAGAGGAAGAGAGAATGGGTGGGGAGAGGAAAGGCAAGGAAAAGAAAGAAAAAGAAGTAGGGGAAGGGGAAGGGGAAGGGAAAATACATAAGTAAACCTTTTGAATGCACATTCGACACCAATAGAGAGATAACTCGTTTTCTTCACCCGATTCTGGGAAGGAAAAATCAAAACAAAGAAAACGTGTTGCGTCGGATTAAGGTCAGGTTTGTTTTCTGTTTCTCTTGTTTTCTCGTGGAGGTCAGGAAATTCTCTTCTTTCTCTCTCTCGCTCTTGCTCTCTCTCGCTTTCTCTCTCTCTCTCTCTCTCTCTCTCAGTCTCTCTCTCTCTCTCTCTCTCTCTCTCTCTCTCTCTCTCTCTCTCTCTCTCTCTCTCTCTCTCTCTCTCTCTCTCTCTCTCTCTCTCTCTCTCTCTCTCTCTCTCTCTCCATCTCCTTATTTCTTGCTCTCTCTGTATGTGTGTGTGTATGTGTGTGTGTGTGTGTGTGTGTGTGTGTGTGTGTGTGTGTGTGTGTGTGTGTGTGTGTGTGTGTGTGTGCGCGTGTGTGTGTGTGCGCGCGCGCGTATGCATGAAAGTGTAACCATGTGCGCCTATGCTGGTGTGTATGTGTGTGCGTGTATGTATGGTTATGTGCTCTTGCACTTTTGTGTACGCGCACATGAGAGTGTGTGCTTTTACTTAACGGCAATTAACCGCAGTTGTCATCACGGAAGCCAAGCACGTCCGTTGACACTTGAAGATTTGATGAAGACAATCCCGAGTGACTCATCAAAGTCTTTGAGATGTCGCTGTCACTCGAGGCACGAGGAAGGAGAGTTGAATGCCTTCGCTTCTCTCTTTCTCTCGGTCTGCCTCTTTGACTCGCTCTCCCTTCCTCTCTTTCTCTCTCTCTGGCTCTCTCTGACTAGTTGTCTCTCCCTGTCTCTAATAATCTTCTCTCTCTCTCTCTCTCTCTCTCTCTCTCTCTCTCTCTCTCTCTCTCTCTCTCTCTCTCTCTCTCTCTCTCTCTCTCTCTCTCTCTCTCTCTCTCTCTCTCTCCCTCTCTCCCTCTCTCTCTCTCTCTCTCTCTCTCTCTCTCTCTCTCTCTCTCTCTCTCTCTCTCTCTCTCTCTCTCTCTCTCTCTCTCTCTCTCTCTCTCTCTCTCTCTCTCTCTCTCTCTCTCTCTCTCTCTCTCTCTCTCTCTCTCTCTTTCTTTGTGTGTGT
>BOPN01001151.1:288072-295529 GCA_017312705.2 Penaeus japonicus | reverse complement strand
AGAAACAAAACAAAACAGAAACAAAAACACAAAATCAAGAACAAAACAGCCAACAACCAATAAACAAAATGTCTAGAAAAAACAAAAAAACAAGAACAGAAATAACCCAGCCAATTAAGGCAACCCGTAACACTCACAGAGAGAAATTTCACCCACAGAACACTTTTGTCCGAATGTACACTTCGTGAGAACAACTTGCCACGTTTACAAGAACAAACGACCAAGTTCACGCAAGAACAAAGAACTTCTTCCCCAAACGTAATAATTCCTAAAGAACAGTTCTCGAACTTCTTAAAAGTGACAAACCGCATTGAACAAAATTTCAACCGAACGAAACATATTGGAATTTGCATGTTTTTTTCTTTTTCTTTTTCTTTCGTGAGGGAAAAAACTGTATTTTTGTGTGATTCTTGTTTATGTATTTTTGTATACATTTATGTAATATTTGTATTTTTTCTATTAGATATTAGTTATCAGATATTGAAATACTCCTAAAATAGTATATAATTGGAATAATCTGAATTGGAAAAATGGCGGAAACACACTTATAAAAAAAATGTTGACTTACATAATAGAGAATAAAAATTTCAGCAGAACAAGAGTTGTTAAAAGAGCTTCGCTGTTATTCTCCCCTACCCCCCTCCCTACCCCCTTCCTTTTCTGCCCTTCCTCGTTTCCTTCGCCTCCTCTTTCGTCTCTTCCTCCCACTCCTACTCTTCCTCTTCCCTTCGTTGCTTCCTCTTCTTCTTCTTCTTCTTCTACTTCTTTTTCTTCTTCTTTTTCTTCTTCTCCTCCTCCTCCTCCTACCTTGTCCCCTACTCATTTCTCTCTTCTTCTTCCTTCTCCACCTCTGCCATGCCTCTTCCTCTTCCTCCTCGTCCCCCAAACCCCGTTTCGTTTTCCTCCGCCCTTCCGTGCCTGATCCCTTCCTGTTTCTTTGTTTTCCCGATTCTCTTCTCTTCCTCCCTTTCTCCATTCCCTCTCCGTTTTTATCCCTCTCTCTCTCCCACTTCTCTACTCTTCTTCCCTCGCATTCCCCTCTTTCTCCCTCTATATCCTTCTCTCTATCTTCCTATTCCCTCTCTACATCTCACTCTCTCTTCCACTCTCTCCCTCTTTCCTCCTCCCTCTCCCTATCTATTTCTCCCTCCCCTCGTCTTTCAATCTCTTTCCTCCTCTCCATCTCTCCCTACCACTCTTCGTCTTTCACTCCCTCCCTCTCTCTCTCTCTCTCTCTCTCTCTCTCTCTCTCTCTCTCTCTCTCTCTCTCTCTCTCTCTCTCTCTCTCTCTCTCTCTCTCTCTCTCTCTCTCTCTCTCTCTCTCTCTCTCTCTCTCTCTCCTTCCTCTCTCTCTCTCCTCTCTCTCTCTCTCTCCTCTCTCTCTCCTCTCTCTCTCTCTCTCTCTCTCTCTCTCTCTCTCTCTCTCTCTCTCTCTCTCTCTCTCTCTCTCTCTCTCTCTCTCTCTCTCTCTCTCTCTCTCTCTCTCTCTCTCTCTCTCTCTCTTTCCTCTCTCTCTCTCTCTCTCTCTCTCTCTCTCTCTCTCTCTCTCTCTCTCTCTCTCTCTCTCTCTCTCTCTCTCTCTCTCTCTCTCTCTCTCTCTCTCTCTCTCTCTCTCTCTCTCTCTCTCTCTCTCTCTCTCTCTCTCTCTCTCTCTCTCTCTCTCTCTCTCTCTCCTTTCTCTCTCTCTCTCTCCTCTCTCTCTCTCTCTCTCTCTCTCTCTCTCTCTCTCTCTCTCTCTCTCTCTCTCTCTCTCTCTCTCTCTCTCTCTCTCTCTCTCTCTCTCTCTCTCTCTCTCTCTCTCTCTCTCTCTCTCTCTCTCTCTCTCTCTCTCTCTCTCTCTCTCTCTCTCTCTCTCTCTCTCTCTCTCTCTCTCTCTCTCTCTCTCTCTCTCTCTCTCTCTCTCTCCCCCCCTCCCTCCCTCCCTCCCCCCCCTCCCTCTCCCTCTCTCTCTCTCTCTCTCTCTCTCTCTCTCTCTCCCCCTCTCTCTCTCCTCCCTCTCTCTCTCCCTCCCTCTCTCCCTCTCTCTCTCTCTCTCCCTCTCTCCCCCCCCTCCCTCCCTCTCCCCCTCCCTCTCTCCCCCCCTCCCTCCTTCCCTCCTTCCTTCCGAGAGAAACTGCAAAGGAAGCGACCGAAGACAGTTTTTCTTCCTTCCACCTGTGCTTGCTTTGTCGAACGTCGGTTCAGAAGACGCGTCGCCTTGGAAGCTCTAACGGGAATGGTGATTTGAGGCGAAGGAGGAGGAGGAGGAGGAGGAAGAGGAGGAGGAGAAGGAAGAGGAGGTGAGGGAGGAGGAGGAGAGGGAGGAGGAGGGAGGAAGAGGAGGAGGTGGGGGAGGAAAGGGAGGAGGAGGAGGAAGAGGAGGAGGAGGTGAGGGAGGAGGAGGAGGAGGAGGAGGAGGAGGAGGAGAAGGAAGAGGAGGTGAGGGAGGAGGAGGTTGAGAGGGGGAGAAGGAGGAGGCGAGGGAGGAGGAGGAGGAGGAGGAAGTGGAGGAGGAGGGGGATGAGGAGGATGGGGATGAAGAGGATGAAGAGGAGGACAAGGAGGAGGAGGAGGAGGAGGAGAGGGAGAGGGAGGAGGAGGAGGAGGTGGAGGAAGAGAGGGAGGAGGAAGAGAAGGAGGAGGATCGGGAGGAGGAGGAGGAGAAGGAAGAGGAGGAGGAGGAGGAGGAGAAGGAATAGGAGGTGAGGGAGGAGAAGGAGAAGGAGGAGGAGGAGGGGGATGAGGAGGAGAAGGAAGAGGAGGTGAGGGAGGAGAAGGAGGAAGATGAAAAAGGAGGAGGAGGAGGAGGAGGAAGAGAAGGGGGAGAGGGAGGGGGAGGAGAAGGAAGAGAAGGAGAGGTAAAGGGAGTCGTAGAAGGAGAAGGAGGAGTGAAGAAGTAGGATGGGGAAGAGGAGTAGGAGAAGAAGAGAAGGAAGAGAAGATGAGGGAGGAGAAGGGAAGAAGATGACGATATAGTAATAGTAAAAAGAATGTTATGATCATTATCATTACTACCATCATTACACTCACAACTTTTTATAAGAAAAATAACAACATATACAAACAGTCATGATGGCGATATTGACACCCACAACAACAACAACAACGACACCACAACAAACAAAGGCACCTGCTTCCTTGAACCCATCTCCGTCACCATAGACAGTCCTTCCCCTTCTCCCTCTCCCTCCCTCATACCCCCCCCCTTCTCCCTCCTTCTCATCCCTTATACCCCCCCCTTCTCATCCCTCATACCCCCACCCCCTTCTCATCCCTCATACCCCCCCTCCTTCCATTTCCCCCTCACTCTGTCATCCCCCTTCCATCCCCTCACCCCTCCCCTCCCCTCCCCCACACCCAGTTTCCTTCACTCAAAAATGAATTCCCACGGTGGTTTGCGGTTAAGGGGGGGAAGGAGGAAGGGGGGGGAGACGAAGGGAAAGAGGGAAGGAGGGAGGGAGAGGGAGGGACGGAGGGAGGGAGGAAAGAGAGGAGAGAGGGAGGGAAGAGAGGAGAGAGGGAGGGAAGAGAGGAGAGAGGGAGGGAAGAGAGGAGGGAGGGAGGGAAGAGAGGAGGGAGGGGGGTAGGGGGAAAGGAGAGGAAGGTGATGGAAGGGGAGAAGAAGGAAGAGAAGAAGGGGGAAACGAAGATGATAGAAGTAGGGGCAGGAAGAGAGGGAAGGAGGGTGTGGGATGAGAAATGAAGAGGAAGGGGGAAGAAGGAAGGAAAGGGAGAAGAAGAAGGAATAGAAGAGGGAAGGGAGGAAGGAGGGGAAGGGGTGAAGAAGACAAAAAGATAAAGGATATGGAAGAGGAGGGATTGAGGGAGAAGCAGAGAATAAGGAGAAGCAGAAAAAATGAGAAAAAGAAACAGTCCAGTTTCAACTTACGGGGTGAAAGTTAGCCTGAAACAAGACATAATCTCAAGAAAAAGATAGAAAGAGAGAAAGAGACATCAAGAATAATCGCAGATAAAAAGCATTTCACATTCTAAACGTCTCCTCCCCTCCACATCCTTTTCCCCTTTCGTTTTTCATCCCTCTTCTCTTCCTCCACCCACCTTTTACCTTTTTTTTCGCCTTTCACCCCCCCCACCCCACCTTTGGCCACTCCCTGGCATACATACATACATACAGAGAGAGAGAGAGAGAGAGAGAGAGAGAGAGAGAGAGAGAGAGAGAGAGAGAGAGAGAGAGAGAGAGAGAGAGAGAGAGAGAGGGAGGAGATAAAGAGAGAAAGAGAGAGGAGGGATAGAGAGAGAGAGAGAGAGAGAGAGAGAGAGAGAGAGAGAGAGAGAGAGAGAGAGAGAGAGAGAGAGAGAGAGGGGGGGGGGGGAGATAGAGAGAGAGGGAGGGGATAAAGAGAGAAAGAGAGAGGGGGGATAAGAGAGAGAGAGAGAGAGAGAGAGAGAGAGAGAGAGAGAGAGAGAGAGAGAGAGAGAGAGAGAGAGAGAGAGAGAGAGAGAGAGAGAGAGAGAGAGAGAGAGAGAATGCGAGAAAGAGAAAGAGAAAGAGAGAGAGAATAAGAGAGATAGAGAGATAGATAGAGATAGATAGAGAGAGAGAGAAAAGAGAACCGTGGGAAATCCCACCGTAGAGGGAAATCATGTTGTGACACCCACTCGATCGCTTTCCTCTTGTGTGAATCGAAATATGATCTGTTTTACATCATCGGGTCACGTGATCTTGATGGATGTTCTAGATTTTTCTCCCCCTTGGGATTCTTCGGCTTTCTCCTTCGGTTGATCGCTGTCTGTCTGTCTGTCTGTCTGTCTGTCTGTCTGTCTGTGTCCGTCTATCTGCATTACCTTTCTCTTTCTCTTTCTCTCACTTTTTCTTTTTCTTTTTTCCTTCGTATTGCCTCCTTTCATTGTCCCCTACTTCCTGCTTTTCATCCATCCATCTTTCCTCATTCATTCATTCCCTATTCCCTCCCTCTCTTACCTGTTCTCCGTTATCTTTCCTATCCCACCCTTCCTTCCCTATTTCCTACCTCCCTCCCTCTTTCCCTATTCCCTCCTTCCTTCCTTTCTACCTATCGCCCTTCCCTATCCCTTCCTTCCTTCTTTCCCTCCCTCTTTCCCTATACCCTCCTCTTTCCCTTCCCCCTCCTTCCTTCCTCCCCCTCTCCCTATTTCCCTTCCTTTTTCCCTATTCCCTTCTTTATCTCCGCCCTCTCCCTCCCTTTTCAATATTATTCCCTTCATCCCCTTTCCCTATTCCCTCCCTCCTTCTTTCTCTCACTTCCACTCTCCTCCTTTTTTTCCCTATTCCCTAACTCCTTCCATTCCTCTTTCCCTATTCGCTCCCTCCCTCCTTCTTTCCCTATTCCCTCCCACCCTCCCTCCTATTCCCTCCCTCCCTCCCCCTTAGACATAACCACCTGACAACGGTCAAGAGCAAATTTACTACACCCATTAAGATAAACAGGCCGTTCTTTTACGACCATGACACAGATTAAGAAGTCGGTAGATGGTGAAAGAGAGAGAGAGGGGGGAGGGGGGGGAGGGAAGGGAGAAGAGGGAAGGGAGGGGAGGGGAGGGAAGGGAGGAGGAGGAAGAGGAGAGGGAGAAAGAGAAAGAGAGAGAGAAACAAAATACAGGAAAACTTAGACGAAAGAGAGAGAGAGAGAGACCGAAAATTCACTAGCTCCAACCACAAAAACAACCACTCTTCCCCCCCCTCCCTCCCCCTTCATTGTTGACAGATCGACAGTAGCCACAAGACATCACCCCCCCTTACATCCTCCTTTCTCATACCCCATCCCTACCCTCACCTCCCCCCTACCCCCTCCCAAACCTAAAATAACATCCCCCACCACAACCAACTACCTCAAGACACCTGGAGGGGAGAGGGGGGGAAGGGGGAAGGGGGAAGGGGGAAGGGGAAAGGGGAGAGGGGGGGGCGTTCTTCAAAGCGTCCACAGAAGTTGGTCTCGGGGGAAAAAAACGGTATCTTGATTATATAAAAAAAATATCTTTCTTTAGATATTATTGGAAACAAACATAAATAATTATAATCGTTATCATAACTACACATTATGTATTAATTTAAAACAATTATAATCATAGCTGTCTGTCTGTCTATATGAACCTCCTCACAATTTTTTTTTTTTTCTTTTGAAAAGAAAACAATGACAAATTTCAACTAAACAACAAAACCATTTCAAGATAAATAAGACCTATTCTTCCTCCTACTTTCTCCTGACTACACGGTGCAACTATGCAACAACTACCCTACCTCCAGACTGCACTGTGCAACTATTCAACCCCCCCCCCTCCGCCTTGCACGAGTCCCGTCACCGTCCATTCATTTCCTCCGTGTAGACGCCCATTCTTAAAACCATTTCCCGTAACTCTCTCTCTCTCTCATGTCGTGACGTCACAGCAGGTCGTGACGTCACTTGGCGTTTGTAACGAAAGAATGAGTTCGTAAGAGCTATTGTTCTATGACTTTAACAGGACTTTTATACCCATAATGTCATGCCTGTTTAAGTCTTTGTGATGTGAAACGAAAAAGGCAAACAAAGGAATGAAGCTGTAAGTGCTATTTTCATATCTTTTTAACGTGGCTTTTGTACCCTTAATGTCATGCTTGCAATTCTTTCCTTATTCTTATCATTTGTTTAACTGCAATCATACTTAAATAATAAATGAGACGACATAAATCATTAACAATGTGTTTCGGCTATCTATCAATAAATCATTATTGCATTTTTATTGACATGGACATCACTAGATTATACATCATAACTACAAAGTTAATCATAATTTTTTCATATCATTAGCAATAACTTTCGTAAACTACTCATAAAAAAACACAAGAGTATTATAAAAAGGATTATTGAATCAATACTGAAGAAAAAAATACATTTCTTTTGTATTCCACAGCCCACATCTTCGAAAGTCAAAAAACAAAAATACATATAACACACAAGGTCTTAATCTAAGAAAAAAAAATATATATATAATAAATAAATAAAAATAAACTTACATAGTCTTGACCCCAAAACTCTATTATACAATTTTCTTTCCAGTCTCTTTTATTTCCCAATTTATTAACCAATGTCGATGACGTCATACAAAAAAAAACAATGTTATTAGTTCAAACAATTAGCGATTGTTATTCTGTTCGTTAGCGAAACTGTCAGACCAACATAACGGGATAATCAACAACATGAACCGATTGAACATCCTGGTAGTTTCTTATTGTTTCTTAGGTTGTTGTCTATGTTGTTGCTTATGCTTTTATCTATGTTAATATTGCTTTATATGTTGTTGCTTATGCTGTTATATATGTTGCTTATATTGTTGTATATGTTGTTGTATATGCTGTTTATGTAGTTGTATATGTTGTTTATGTAGTTGTATATGTTATTTATGTAGTTGTAAATGTTGTTTATGTAGTTGTATATGTTGCTTATGTTGTATATGTTGTTAATGTTGTATATGCTGTTGCTTATGCTGTTGTGTATGTTATT
>BOPN01001151.1:273072-278072 GCA_017312705.2 Penaeus japonicus | reverse complement strand
ATACATACACACACCTCGAAACCCCGACATTCAAAGGATTTCTTCCGAGCGCCAAGCAAGGATTTTGACCAACGGTCTTAACACGCCCTCGGGCAAGCAGCTGAGTCAAAGGGGGAGGGAGGGGAGGGGGGAGTGGGAGGAGTAAGGAGGGGTGGGTGGGAGGAGTAAGGAGGTGGAGGGGAGTGGGGGTGGAGAGAGGGACGGGGGATCGGTGGGAGGGGAGGAAAAGGAGGAAAAGGAGGAGGAGGAGAAGAAGAAGAAGGAGGAGGAGGAGGAGGAGGAGGAGGAGGAGGAGGAGGAGGAGAAGAAGAAGAAGAAGAAGAAGGAGGAGGAGGAGGAGGAGAAGAAGGAGGAGGAAGGGGGGAGTGGAAGCGGCCTGACAGCAAGTTAATTAACAGCGTCTTACTTCCGGTCTCGGGCCAGGTAAAGTCTCGGCGACGAAGGAAACGCTGGTTGGTCTTCGTTTGTTTGTTCTTCCTATTCTCGGATCCTGGTCTCGTTTCACCTCTCACCTCACTTGCGAACAAACACACGCACGCACACACACGCTCTTCCACACCACCACGCTTTTACACGCTGCATTACGCGCTTTGTGGAGGCTTCACGCTCTGACCTCTCTATATCTTTCTCTTACTCATTTATTCATTCATTCATTCTCTCTTCTCTTCTCTTCTCTCTCTTCTCTGTCTCCTCTCTTCCCCTTTCTCTGACTCTCTCAATCACGCTCCCTGCCCTCCCTTCCACCCACTCCCTCCCTATCCCTCGTCTCATCCCTACCCACCCCCTTCTCCTTCCCTCAGTAAAGAATTTCCTCAGGTAGGTCGAAGGAGTTGAGAGTGAGCTGTCCTTCAGGTCTTATCCTAAACTGACTAGCCTGCCATGGTCCTCCAGGCAGAGGCGAGTGCAACTGATAATTTTATCGCTGTGAAATATTGTTCCCTTTGTGTCCATAAATGCAGATTATGTATCAAACTCATGTGTTTATTGCTTCTGGAATATATAAGTTTACTTAGGGTAAACTGTTTTGTGGCATATATAAAGAAAAAACATGAAATACACTGATAAATACTGGATGCAGACTTTTTCATGGAGCAGCATAAACAGAGCAGTATCTAGCGTGGTGGAAATACCCTTAATGCATATATTCCCTGAATAACTGGTAGGTATTTAGGCATTTCTATATTTTCGAACACAGGCACAAGACAAGATAAATAATCACAAAAAACACACAAGAACGTATACTCACAAATATAATTAAACAATGCCACGAATTGAAGTCGTCACTTTTCGAACTTGCAATGAAAGTTCTTCCTTCTCCCTACGTCCGAGGAAGTACTTTCAATAAACGTTCGAAAAGTCTCTATTTTAATTGGTTCTTACTGTGGCAGTGTTTTTTTTTATTATTATAAAGGCCAAGAGGGTGAAACCCCAAATGCAAAACAGAATGTATGCTTTCACTCATTTGGCATTTGCTATATCAAAAAAATACGTGAATCATTACAATACCATATAACACTCCTATCATAATATTTGACCTCTTCTAAGCTTTAATTAATACTTAAGGACAACATCTACCATTAAAGCAGCCTAGTAATACCTTATCGACTGTCATTTGTTTACCGGAATAGCAGACGAATTTCCGTATAAGTACAGCCCTTCCTCCACTTCTGCTTCCTGTCCCTCCGCCTTCACCTTTCTTCCTCCCCTTCCTCCCCCTTCACACCCCTTACTGTCATTCGCTTCCCCTCCTCAATCATCATACTCTCAACCTTTCCCTCCCTTATCACCCCCTCTTCCTCTACTCCTTGACCTTCCTCCCCCCATCCACTAACTCCCTCGCCTCTTTCCTTCTCTCGCTCTTTGACACTCTCTCTCCCTCTCTCCCTCTCCCTTTCTCTCCCTCTCCCTCTGTCTCTATCTCCCTCTCCCTCTCGCACCCCCACCCTTCCACCTCTTTCTATCCCTTCCCCACCTCCTTCTCCCCTTCTCTACCTAACCTAACCCCCACCCAAACCACCCTTCAGCTACCCCCCCTCCCCGTCATATCCTATCCTCCCTCCTCCCCCATCCCCCTGGCCCCCTCCTCCCCTTGACAGCTGACTCGAGTCCGGAAGGTCATGCCTCGAACACTCTTGTCAAACATTAACATTCCCGAACAGTGTGGCGAGACGCAGGACCTCAGTACCTCCACGCATGGATTTTTTTTTTTAAATCTTATTCTTCGTTATTCATTTGTTATCGTTAGCTTTATGGATTATTATTTATCTACACAGTGTTGTTATTCATTTTTCTATAGAACCTGAGTTCCCGGGGCTACGTGTATAGGAATATAGAGTGAGTGCTTGTGCTTTTAGCTCTATTTTCTACATGTTATATTTCATGTCTAATAGTGTTCTGTGTTTTATAAGGTCATGCACGTTAGTTTTTGTGTCGATCTTCATGCAGTCTCCGTTTTAAGATGAACCATTGACTTATAATGATATTCAGCATTATCAATATCTAGTTATTGTTATTATTGATGTTTTATCGTTTATTTATCTAATATAATTCTGGCAGTTTCGTAACATGTGTTTAATCACTTTTTTTTTTTTTTTTTTGGGGGGGAGAGGGGCTCTTAAAAAAAATAATTACAAACGCATCCAAAAAAACGTCACATCTTATCATAGCGGAAACATGTTTTGACGAAATTAACAATTCCTCATGCAATCATCATGCAAAAAAAAAGGTTATTACCACCATCAACTCGGGATCTGTTTTGCCCCGTCTCACAGATGGTCTCTTCTCATGCACTGAGCCTGAAGCATGCACGCTGCGGAGGTCAAAGGGAGACAAGCTCTGCATGCTGACCTTTTTTTGCTTGCGCGTGTTTGGTGCTTGGCAGGGGTAGGGTGTGGGAGGAAGGAGGGGAGGGAGAGGGAGAGGGAGAGAGGGAGGGAGAGAGAGGGAGGGAGGGAGAGAGAGGGGGGGAGGGGAGGGAGAGGGAGAGAGGGAGGGGGGGAGGGGAGGGGGAGGGAGAGAGAGAGGATGTGGGTGAGGGCGAGGGTGAGAGTGTGGGTGTGGGTGAGGGTGAGGATGTGGGTGAGGGAGAGGGAGAGGGTGAGGGAGAGAGAGAGGATGCGGGTGAGGGAGAGGGAGAGGGAGAGGGAGCGGGTGAGGGAGAGGGTGAGGGCGAGGGCGAGGGCGATGGTGAGAGTGTGGGTGTGGGTGTTTGTGTGGGTGAGGGTGAGGGTGTGGGTGTGGGTGTGGGTGTGGGTGTGGGTGTGGGTGAGGGTGTGGGTGTGGGTGTGGGTGTGGGTGGGGGTGAGGGTGTGTGTGAGGGTAAGGGTGAGAGTGAGGGTGTGCGTGTGTAAGTACGTGCATGTATACAAGTTTTGATCTATATACGGCACCATGCTCTTACTTCAAATATCATCCTAAAATACATATAAGCATTGAAAAATGCGTGATATATCCTATACGTGTTATCAATACATCCCAACAGCAACAAATACAAAAAAAATACCGACGGAAAACTCCATTTTTTCCCACTTTTAATCCAACAAACTTCCTGTCCTGAAACAAAAGCCCTCTCCCGCCCAACCTAAAACTCAACTTACCCAAAGGACAGCCAAACAGCAACAGAAATAGCTGCAAGACTCCAAAAAGATCCTTTCCAGTCAAAATAAAAAGGAAGCTGTTAATATCCTTCCATCCAACGCGGTTCCATGCTGTAGCGGAAGGAACCAAGGAACCAGGGAACCAAGGAACCCCCGAGCACCTGTGGTTCAACGATGCAATGATCACTGGTATCCTGTCATCAACGCACACACGCCTTGGGACCTTCTCTGCAACACACTAAAGGTTCCCTGTTGCACACTTTACGCATGTCTGGAACGCATTTTCTTTAGGTGCGTAATCCAATTCTTTATATTTATGTTTTAGGACGCATGGTTATTTTCTTTTCATTTCACGTTAAAAAAAGCATCATTGTCGTTCTCTTTTTTGGAAAACAGAAAGATTTTCTGAACTCGCAGCGTCTTGTTTTATCACAGCGCACAAATTCACAACAACAACAACAATAAAACGCACTTCAACTCATGCTTATCATTATAATCTCACTAACAATTCTATCCTTCGGCATGGATATCTTTTTCCTCTCTCTCTCTTTCTCTCTCTCACGCCCACACACCGCCACACACGCCCATCACAACATCACAACAACATCACCACACGCCATCCACTCCACTCCCCCCTGAAGCGGCCGCCGCGGTCTTTGTTTCGGCTTCAGAGGCTCAACAGTGACTGAAACCACAGGTCTTCGGGAACTCAACAGCACTCCAGTTCCCAGACGTTCCTGTGGGGTTTTTCGCTGTTCTTCGGCGGGTTTCAGAAGCGAGCGATTTTTAAGGGACTCCTTTTTTTTTCGTTGCGTTTCGTTCGTTCGGTTCGGTTCGGGGATCTCCAACCGTGCGTAAGATTTGAGGAAGAGAAAAGAGGTCTTCTTCGCTTTTTGTTTAGATACGGCTTTTTTTTTATAGGAAACGATACTTGTTTTCTGGATTATTGTGTGTGTAAGATGGGTCTCTTAATTCCCTTTTTCAAATATTTTTTCAATCGCGTGGGTCAGAATTAGAAGTGAATTTCGATCTCGCTAAAGTGTTTTTTCTATGCTATAAACTCCTTTATCTTGTATTAACCATCAGCAGGAAACACAAAAAGAGTATATCTCAGGCGGTATCGACGTATCATCAGAATTTTCGCGAGAATGCTAAATTTAAGGCGCCTTTAATTGTCTTTTTGACGTTCCCTCTACCTGACTCATGGCGGCCGCGTTCGTGTGCGTGCGTTAAATCTATTTTTTCCCTTCTCGTTGTCTTCTCATACTAGGATTTTTTCCGTTATTCTCTTTACATCTATTGTGAATCTTTTACCAAAACTCGCAAAGTGTTGACAAAGTTATATATATCTATGAATACTCTTTGGGAAAAGGAATTCCATCGGAAAAAGTTAAGACAAAGACC
>BOPN01001151.1:258072-263072 GCA_017312705.2 Penaeus japonicus | reverse complement strand
GACGGCATCAGAGAAGATCTTGGAGTTGCAAGAGGCTTCTTCTTCCCCTTATTTTTAATCCTTTCATTGTAGTCTTTAGCCCAGGGAGCTGAGTCTCTCCAAGTGGCCATTGCACCATCACTCAGACTCGCAGCATCTCGGTCGAACCAGGAGGCATCTTCTGCTGAAGAGTGGCCCTTATTCTTCCTTTGTAGGGGTCTTGCGGCTGTTGCTGTCAAGCCGTCAATGCTTTGGGTCTTGGATATCTTTCGAGGTCTTGGAGGCAGCGGAGGCTTGATCTGTGAAGGTGGCGCGACTTTCTCAGGGCTTTTGCACCTTTCTAGCGTCTCGTATTTGAGGATGATGTCATGAACTGATCCGCGTTTAGATAAGATGTTCTTGCTGGGAGCTTCTTCCACATTCTCTCCATTACCTTCAGGACTTTCATTCGCTGGTTCCTCATCCTTTGGTATCTTGTCAGTCTGCTCTTTGGCCTTTTCTTCTTTGCAAACTTTGGCTGGAGGATTTCCTCTTTTCTCAGGGACCGGTCTCTTGGGTTCTTCCACTTTGGACATCAATGGCGAAGAACTTCCTTTAGATGTCGAGTCTTTGAGACTTCTTATCTCAGGCTCTACTAAGGACCTCCGTCGTGGCACATAGGGATAATAGTCATCGTCATCATCAAAGTCTCCAGGTTCAATGTAATCATGGCTGAGCGTTAACATCCTTACATCAATCATAAACTCCTCTTGAGTCGGGAAGTTGTTTTCTTTGAGAATGTCGTCGTAGCTCCTCGAGAGGCCGTTGTCCGGGTTTCTGTCCAAGGCACTCAAGTCCATCGTGCTTTTAGACTTCTTTCCGATTGCTGTTTTGAAAGCCCTTAAGGGGCCAGAGGTTTTCGGTTTCACGGGAGGCCGAAGCTTCACTTCCTGTTCACTAACACCTGGCATCTTGTAGAACTTTTTGCCTCCTAACTTGTTTTTCTTCATTTTCTTAGCTGCTGAGGCGGAAGACTCGATGCTTGTGTAACTTGTAATGGACACGGAGTCCCCTTCTACTTTCTTGGACTTCGAATAAGAGAACTCACTGGCGTCTTTGGCGAATCCTGTCAGCGTTGGTTCAAACGAAGCCGGATTTCTCAGCCTGTGGAGGTTGACCTTAAAATTGCTCAACTTGCCGAGGTGTTCGGAGAGGTGGCTCCCTGTGCTCGATCTTACTGAAGACGCGTTTTCCAGTTCTACTTTCTTCTTTCTGAGGAAGGTCATCGGGGACGCACTTAAAGATTCTGTAAGGGGCTTCTTAGGCGGGAGGGCTGGCTTCTCGACTTTCTTCTTGCGCATGAAAGGAAGGGGCGACAGATTCTGGGCTTTTGTCTCGGGTTTTTCAAACTTCTCCTTCGTCGAGCTATTTTTGGGCATATGCAGTTTCCCAATGCCTTTGTTCCACGACTTCTTCAGGGCTTTGTTCATGCCGCCGAGAGTCTTGGGTTTCCGATGTCCTTTCTGGCATTTGGGACAGCATGCCTCGGGAGGGTAAGTCATGATCTGCTGTACCGTCGGCAGGTCGAAGCTCACAGACTTTCGTCGTTCGTAGGTCGACGACCAGCTCTGGCGCGGGTTCGTGGCTCGGTCGAAGGTATCCGGCTTTCTTTCCCTTTCCCCCTGCAGCGCCGAACAGCTTTTCCAAGACGAGAGAGGTGGCTTTTCTTTGACGTTCATCGGGAGGTACTGAGGCGGCTTGTCGAGATCGTTACCGACGCTCTTCCAGGCCGAGAAGTTCAACCTCTCGCCGTTATCTTCGTCAGGGTCAGACGAGGACGTCATGCTGATCCTCCGCAGAGCGTCACTGCTGCCCGTCAAGGAGGGCGAGCACAAGTCGCTAAATTCCTTCTGGCAGGTGATCGTCAGCGAGGATCGTCTGGGTTTCAGTCTCAGCTTCACTTCGTGCGCCTCCGCTCTTTCTTTCTCCGGCGATTCGTCTCGTCCTCGACCGAGTTCGTGCGCCGGGGGGGTTCGGGCCTCATTCAGGGGAAGGCGGCAGTGGTTACACTTGGATTGGGTTGGGGGGAGAGTGGGGGGGAGGGCCCCATCCTCTTGATGTGGATGTTGCATTTTGATATCACTTCGAGTTCGTCTGCTATTTTAATGTCATGTTAGTCATTTGAGTGGTTGGGTTATTTCCTGGTGATACACGGAAACCAGGGATATTTTCCTTCCCTATAGATTTTCCAAAAGGTGATCATTGCACGTAAGAACATTCACTTTGTTTTTTACGTCGATTAATTTACATCATCCTGAACGATAACCAGACCTAAGAAAAAAAAATTAAAGATGAAGATAATGAGATGAACTTAATCCTTGTTTTTTTTTCTTCTTCTTCAACAGATCCACTTTTCATCACATCACAACACTGATCAACACCAAAGCCGAACGCATCACAGAACCAACGTCACTTCCTGCCACACCAACACAAAATCGCCCCCCCCCCCCTTCCAAAAAAAATAAAAAAAGGAGACCATATTTCTTCACCGTAAGAAAGAGGACACTACTTCTTACAACAAGTGCACGGAACTGACTGAACAGCTGTCGGTGGTGGTTCCTGGCCGACAAATGCTGGCACACATGTTCTCGCAGCTGTGGCTCGGTTATCAACACAGGTGAATCACCGGGGCTGACTCTCCCTGCTGCCACTTCTCTACCCCTGGGGGAGGCAGAGAGCTGTTATATCCATGGGGATTTTTCTTTCTTGTGTCCAGGAGGAAGATTGAGGAAACTTATTTCTTTTTCTTAGAGTTGTCGGTTCTTTGCTGTTAATGATTTTTCTTGTTGTTGGTATTTGTGTTTCACAAGATATATACTTTTGAGATTTAACAAGAGCAACAGTATTTTGTTCATTTACATGCAAATAGAAATGGCTGGGTGACCTGGTCTCTTTAAAGTTATCGTCTTATTTTCGTTTTGAAAGTAGTGCGTCGATGTAACCTCCATTTCGCTATAAAATGTCTTTTCTTGATGAATAATTTTCCAGATATTGGGTTTTCTAAATATTTTCTATGTGATGGATTTTTATATAGTGCACTTTCTATATGGCGATTCTTTTCCTTGTATTGTACTTTTTATGTAATGTATTTTCTTATATTGTCTTTGTCGAGACACTAAAAGAAACACTGTTGCACTGCTTTAACTCGCTTGTGTATTAAGAGGGGTATATATCATCTTATCTTAAAATCTGTGTTTTTGTATAAATATCTATATCCCTTTTAGACTACTATGATAAGTGTAGGTTTGGTATTTATGTAGACATACACACACACACACACACACACACACAAACAAACACACATATACGAGAATGTGTGTGTGTGTGTGTGCATGTATGTGCGTATGAGCTTACGCCTGTGGGTACATGTATATGCGGATATTTTTACATGTGGATATAATCCTAAATCCATCAAAGATCACACAGTCAGAATACACCAACCAGAAAATTTATCATTAACATCACATTACGGACGAATGACATCGAAACAAACATTTATTCCATCATGAATCATCAAAAAAAGCAACAAGCCAACGCTCAAAGATCAATATTATCGTTCAATCCATCTATTTATCTATTTCGCTAAACGGTCCTATTTCAACCCTCACACACACACGCATGACCAAAACAAACAATTTCGTAATGCCAACCCGAACGAATCAAGCATCGCCAAGGCAAATTAGTCGCTATGTCACAAGGCAATAAGGATCCTTCCATTCATCGCATTACCGTGTATGTGACCTATTTAAAAGGGCGGAAACTGGGTTGCGTTCGTGTTTGTCAATATTCATATATATATATAGGTATACGGGCTGTTAGGTGTAGGGGAGGAGGGAGGGAGGAGGGAGAATGGGGAGGTTGGATGGAGGAGGAAGGAGGGATGAGGGAGGGAGGATGGGGAGGGAGGAGGGAGGAAGGAGGATGGGGAGGGAAGAGGGAGGAGGGAGAAGGGGATGTCAGATGCGGGAGGAGGAGGAAGAAGAGGAAGAAAGGGGTATAAGAAGCTGGGGAGAGGAGAAATGGAGGGAAAGGAGGAAGGGAAGGTGTGAATGTAGAGGGGAGGTAGGAAAAAGAAAGAAGAAGAAAGAGGAGGAAGAGGATGAGGAAAAGGAGGGGAAGAGCTTTCAGGAGAGGGGGGGATAGGAGGAGGGGAGGTGGGGATGCAGTCGCTAGGGAGAGGGGGTGATTAGAATAGATGCGAGGGGGGGGGGGAGGTGAGTAGGAAGAGAATATAAAAGAAAAAGAGTAAGAGAAGGAGGGGACAAGAGGAAAGAGGAAGAGTTATAGCCCCAGTTAGCGTGATTTTCATCTTATCAAAATAATCACCAGATAATCTCGGAATTAGTGTTTTTTTCGGACGAAATATTATAAAAAAAAGTGAACGATGGCGAGAGAGACACGTAAATAGCGCGTTGTTGTCTATTGTGTTGATAAATATTCGGAACAAAATTTGGCAAGCATTTTAGCGAAATATTTGTCTCGTGAAATTATCGCCTGCTTTTTTGAGGGGGTGGGCGAGATAATTTATTTGACGTATGGATAAAACTGGTCAATTAGAGAGAGGGAGAGGGAAAGAGAGAAAGAGAGAGAGAGAGAGAGAGAGAGAGAGAGAGAGAGAGAGAGAGAGAGAGAGAGAGAGAGAGAGAGAGAGAGAGAGAGAGAGATTTCTTCTACAGAGAGAGTGAGTGAGAGTGATAAAGCAAGAGCGAGCGAGATAGAGAGAGAGAGAAAGAGATTTCTTTTATAGAGAGAGAGAGAGATCTTCTAAAGAGAGAGAGAGAGAGAGGGTGAAGAAGCAGGAGCGAGCGAGTGAGAGTGAGAGAGAGAGAGAGAGAGAGAAAGAGTGCATTTATTCAATAGATTATGTTCATCACATTAATGTACTCCGCACCATTACTTACTAAAATTCAAATACCTCTTATATATATCTGCATTTCCCGATGACTCATTCTTTAAGGATATATATGAAACATATTTGGGTC
>BOPN01001151.1:239469-244304 GCA_017312705.2 Penaeus japonicus | reverse complement strand
GAGACAGTATATATATATATATAAAGAGAGAGAGAGAGAGAGAGAGAGAGAGAGATAAATAGATAAATAGATAGATAGATAGATAGACAGATAGTCATACAAATAAACAGAAACAGAAAGAAAAAGAAAGAAAGAAAGAAAGAAAAAACAATACCGAACAAGAATGCGCGTATGCGGGATCTACCCCCCCCCCCCCCCCACCCCACGTGTTCAAATAAGCCTTTTCTCACCCTAATCATATGTCGTGGATTCATCAGCTGATCGCGATACATGTCACGATAAGCACTTGATGCATTAGGATTAATTTGATAGTCTGTTCGGCGTCAGACAGCGGGGGAAGAATGGGCGTTTTTGTGAGGGTTCATGGGCGTGTTTGAGTAATGGGATAAGGTGATTTCGTTAAGGGGTATCTTTGGGGGTTGGTTATGGTGGTTGGTGGTGGTGATGCTGTGGTGATGTTTATGATTAAGTCTGTGACGGAAGCGGGGGTATTGTTGATGGGTGTGGTGGTGGTGATGGTGGTGATGATGATGATATAGATGATGATGATGATGATGATCATAATAATAACATCCATTATAATGAAATCTAATAAAATACAAGACCACATTTCTCTTCACAATATTCCTTTAACAATCATCACTATATTTCAAACAAACAAACGTGCAACAAACATACACAGTCTTACAATTCTGTTTTTTTCCTGCGTTTTGCCATAAAAGTGAAAGTCTCGTAAAAAAAAAGTCTCGAAAAATATCAGGTGTTTTGAGGTTATGAAAGTAAAACGAATATTGACGTTTTGAAGACAATTGGTGGGGGAGGGTGTCTGGGAGAAGGGGGGGTGTCTGGAAGAGGGGGGGAGGCTGGAAGAGGGGGTAGGAGGTCTGGAAGAAGGGAGGGGTGTCTGGAAAAGGGGAGAGGGGCTGTTTGAAGAGTGGGGTGTCTGGGAAGGAGGGAGGGGGTGTCTCGAAGAGGGGGGGTGTCTGGAAGAGAGGGGGGATGTCTGAGCGGGGGGGGGGGTGTCTGGAAGAGGGGAATGGTGTCTGGAAAAGGGGAAGGGGTGTCTGGAAGAGGGAGGGGGGTGTCTGGAAGAGGGGGGGGTGTCTGGAAGAGAGGGGGGGTGTCTGGAAGAGGGAGGGGGGTGTCTGGAAGAGGGGGGGGTGTCTGGAAGAGAGGGGGGGTGTCTGGAAAAGGGGAAGGAGTGTTTGGAAGAGGGGGGGGGGGTGTCTGGAAAAGGGAGGGGGGTGTCTGGAAGAGGGGGGACGCTGGGGGTTTAGATGGGGGTAATGGGGGGGAATATATTGGCGTTTGTGGATTTTTTTTTTTATCATTTGTAAGAAATAATATGTTTAAGGTATTTACATATGTTGTTGTTTTGTTTTGTAAGAATGAAAGAAAAAAATCATTTGTAAGAAATAGTATTTTTGAATTTTTGAAATAATTTATGTCTATGTTGTTGTTTTCTTCTTTTAATTCTTCTTTTTTCTCTTCTCTTTTGTTCTTTCTCCACCTCCTCATCTCCTTTTCTTTGTTTCCTTCCTTATTGATTGTCTTCATTTTATTCCTATCATCATCATCATCATTTTCATAAACTTTATCATCATTATTCATTTTCTCTTTCTTTTTCTTCCATTCCTATGCTTTATTTTTGTTTTTTCTTTACTTCTTCCTACCCTATCTTCGTTTTTTTCTTTCTTTCTCTCTTCCTTTTTTCTTCTTCTTCCTTTCCTTCTTCATATTCCTTCCTTCTCCTTCTTCTTTCTTTTTCCTCTTCTTCCTATCTTCCATTTCCCACCTTCCTTGACCTGAAATGACACGTCCCACGACCTCTTCTTCCTCAGGTCACGTGACAATTGCAAAATCGCGAGGAAAAAAAATCGCACAGAAATAATCACACTTCTTAAATTGCAATCTAATCTTATTGCAGTTCTTTTCCCTTAATCAAATCTTCAAATTCATCCATCATATAATCAGAATTTGAATAATACAGACTAAAAAAAAGAAAAGAAAAAAAAGAATGTAATTGTGCATGCCGATTTGCTGTGACCTCGACGTGACCTCATGACGGGTTCATGGCAGTGACCTTGGTATCGGGATAGTGTGACCTTCGCTGTGGCTTCGTGATGGACGCCAATCGCATTGATTTATGGTAATGATGATTAAACTGATAAGATTATGATGATGATGAAATAAAACATTTATTCTTATTGAAAATGTGAAGGGGAGACAGAGAGAAAATGATAAACAACAATAACAGCAATACTAATGATAATAATGATACTAATGATGATAATGATAATTAATGATATTGAAGATAATGAGGAAAAGATTAATGTTGGTGATGACAATAACAATGAAAATAATAATGATAACAATTACTGATGATAATAATAATAAGAATAGTAGTGATAATGCTAATAATGATAAGAATTGAAATAGTAATAATTCTAATGATAATAATTATGGTAATGATAATAATGATATAATGATAAAAATGAAAATAACAATGATAAGGATAATACAACCATGATAAAAAATAAACGAAAAAAAAGACACTAACAATACCAATCCCAACGATGATCAATAATACTAAAAAAAACAATTATAAAAAATAATACAATCCCCCCCAGAAAAAAAAGCTCCTTTCGCGTCACCAGGATCACTACCTTAAACGCGTTGAGGTCTCCCGGATTCACACAGCCCGACCACGAGGTTCACACACGTGCAACCCAAGAGCTGTCGTAGTCGGGACGTTGGGTCCTTTTCCCCCTCGGGTTGTTTCCCCCTCGGGTTGGCTTCCCTGTCCTGAGGGTGAAGCCAATGACCAGGAGAGGAGGGGATGGGTGGGGTGTGGGTGGGGAGAGATAGGGGAAGGGGGATGGGTGGGATGTGGGTGGGGAGGGATAGGGGAAGGGGAAGGGGATGGGTGGGGGTGGAGGTGGGGCTGGGTGGGGGTGGGGTTGGGGAAGGAGAGGGGATGGGGGATGGGGAGAGGGGAAGGGGATGGGATGAGAAAATGAGGGGGAGGGAGAAGGGAGGGGGAGAGGTGGGTAGGGGAGGGAAGAGGAGGTGAAATAATTAGTTTTAGTTATTATTTTTTTTATTATCATTATTATTTTTTGTGGGTTTGTTGTTACGAGCTTTCCTTTTTCCCTTTTTTTATATATCATTGTTTGCGTTTATGTTTGCTTCCTTATCTATTTCATCTGTCTGTCTGTTACAATTACAATCAATCATATACACTCATCTACGACCACTCATTCTACAAGCGACCATTCAAACCACAACAGCCAACCACATAGAACCACATAGAACCACATAAAACCACATACACCAGTTGTCTTTGGAAATACCAGGTCTTTTAAAAATGCCAGTTCTCGAAACACGTTCTTTCATAATAAGTAAAAATGTTGCACTCCTATTCAATACTGCAATCAAGTCAAACAGATAAAGGAACAAAAGACAAGAGAAGAGAAGACAACAAAATAAAACAGAAGAGAAGAGAAAGAGAGAGAGAGAGAAAGAGAGAGAGAAAGAGAGAGAGAGAGAAAGAGAGAGTGAAAGAGAGAGAGAGAGAGAGAGAGAGAGAGAGAGAGAGAGAGAGAGAGAGAGAGAGAGAGAGAGAGAGAGAGAGAGAGAGAGAGAGAGAGAGAGAGAGAGAGAGAGAGAGAGAGAGAGAGAGAGGAGAGAGAGAGAGAGAGAGAGAGAGAGAGAGAGAGAGAGAGAGAGAGAGAGAGAGAGAGAGAGAGAGAGAGAGAGAGAGAGAGAGAGAGAGAGAGAGAGAGAGAGAGAGAGAGAGAGAGAGAGAGAGAGAGAGAGAGAGAGAAATAGATAGAGATAGATAGATAGATAGATAGAGAGAGAGAGAGAGAGAAGAGAAACAGAGAAACAGAGAGAGACAGAGAGAGAGAGAGAGAAAGAGCTCAGCCACCGGAAAACCCGCGAGACAGTAAGTAGCGCGTCACGGCAGCTAGTTCACGGTCGGCCATTATTAACATAAGCGGCAGAGGAAAAGGCCTCCGAGTATCACACACACGCAGCGCGGACTCTTGTTTTACACCGTCGAATGCGCATCGCGATTGTCTTTTGTTTTGCGTTACGATTTCTTTTTTTTTCTTTTGTTTGAATTCACGATTATTTTTGAGTATTTTGATTATTTATTTATTCAACTATTGATCTTGGTATTATTAATTATTGAAGTATTATGTATAACTCGGTTTCTGTATCGGATGCGCATGGAGTTTGTCTCTTGTTTTTACGCATTTTTTTTGTTTTTGTATAAAGTAATTGTGACTTTTTTTTATCTCTTTATTTACTTATATGTATTTCGATGGCGACGATGTTGAAGAAGAAGAAAAGGTAAAATAAAAAGGAGAGAAATAGGAGGAAGAAAATAACGAAGAAGCAATAGAAGAAGGAAGAGAGATGATGAAGTAGTGGTAATAGGAGAAGAAGAAAGAAAACAAAGATAACAAAAACAACAACAACAACAACAACACAAGAACAAGAAACAGAAGGAGGAAAAAATAAATAGAAAAAAAAGGAATAGAAAGACGAGAATTGAAAGAGGAAAAATAGGGAGAGAAAGAAAAAAAATCAAGAAATGAGAAGTAAATAAAGAAAAAGGGAAGAAAGATAAAATGATAAAAAGAAAGAAAAACTAAGGAAATACACCATTTCTTAATCGCATAGACAAACAAAAACATTTCGTTTCATTGCGAAGTATAATCGACTTTGAGCGAAACGGAAAGAAAAGAAAAAAGAGAAAGGAATTCAAAGAGAAGATGATGGAAGAAAAGACGTAAAGAAAAAAATAGAAGAGGAAAAGAAAGAGA
>BOPN01001151.1:226969-229469 GCA_017312705.2 Penaeus japonicus | reverse complement strand
CTCTCTCGGGAACTGATTATGATAATTATCAACGTCATCGGGCACTCAGTATGCAAGCTTTTTTTGTCGACTCTGTCTTTGACTGTTTTTTTTTTTTTTTTATCTCTCTATCTTTTCTATCGTTTCTGTTCGTTTGTTTGTCTGTCTCGTTCACTTGTTTTCGCTCTCATATTCTGTGTGTCTGTTTGTTTTGTCTGTCTTTGTTTGTCTGTCTATCAACCTGTCTGTTTGTGTCTGCCTGTCTGTTTTTCATTCTCTCTCTCTCTCTCTCTCTCTCTCTCTCTCTCTCTCTCTCTCTGTCTCTCCCTTTGTCTCTCTCTCCATCTATCTATCTATTAATCTCTCTTGCTTCATTTCAGCTTATCTCCCATTATCCTCTATTCCTCTTCACCATCTTTATCACCCCACACTCCATCTCCCCTTTCCATCCTTTTAAATAATATTCGATAACCTTTATCAACTCATCATAAAGAGAAGAGAGAAAAAAAAACGTAAAAAAAAAATCTTTTGTTATTTCCTCGTGTGATACACCCCCCCCCCCCCCCCCCCCCATCCCCTGCTTACCACCCCTGACACCCTCCTTACCCCCCCCCCCCTCCCACACCACAACGGTCCTCATCGCTGTATTAGTCATCACGGAACTAAACTGCCGCCTCATCCTCCCTCCCTGCATCCACCCTTCCACTTTACCCTCCCTTCACCCTTCCACTCTTCCACCCTTCGACTTTTACCTCTCTCCACCCTTCCACTTTACCCTCCCTTCACCCTTCCACTCTTCCACCCTTCGACTTTTACCTCTCTCCACCCTTCCACTTTACCCTCCCTTCACCTTTCCACTCTTCCATCCTGCACCCTTCCACTTTTCTCTCTCTCTTCACCCTTCCACTTATCCTTCGGTTTATCATTTCACTCTTGCCTCACTCCACCCACTTCCGCGTTTTCAATCTTCTCACTCCACCCTTCCACTCCACTCCTATACCCTCCACCCTTCTACTCCCTCTCCCACCGTTACACTCGTCCACAATCCTCTATCCTCACGCTCCACTCTTCCACCCTCTCCCTCTGACCATCCACTATCTTTCCATCCTTTTCATCTTTTCTCTCCACTCTTCCACCCTCTTCCTCTACCATCCTTCTCTCCTTTCCACCTCCTCCCTCCGCCCTTCCATCTGTTCATTCCATTCTTCCACCCTCTCGCTCCACCGCGCACTTTATTTTCGTCCTTCCTCTTCTATATGTGTGTGGATGAGGCTTTGGTATTATACTGGTGTCTGTGGCTCCCACTAGTCTTTTTCTCTCTTTCTTTGCTTCCTCTGTCTGTCTATCTGTCTGTCTGTCTGTGTCTTTACCCCCTTCCCTCTCTCTCTGCCTTCTTCGTTCTCTCTCTCTCTCTCTCTCTCTCTCTCTCTCTGCATTCTTCATTCCTTCTCTTCCCATTTCTCTCTCTCTCTCCTCTCTGCCTCTCTCTCTCTCTCTCTCTCTCTCTCTCTCTGCATTCTTCATTCCTTCTCTTCCCATTTCTCTCTCTCCCTCCTCTCTCTTTCTGCCATCTTCATTCCCTTTCTTCCCATCTCTCTCTCTCTCTCTCTTTCTTTCTCTTTATCTCTCCGCGCTGACAGGACTGCACATGCATTTCTTGCCGGCCGTGCATGAGAGCGCAGTGTCACCTCCCAGCGTCAGTCACTGGTGCATGACGCCTGACGCGCATGTGGTACATCATCTCAAAACACGGATTTTATCAAACTTATGATGGAATATTCCCAGATGATGATAAAAATTCTGTTATATAAGATTAAGATTATCAGAGATTAAAAGAAATAATAATAATTAAGATGGAGATGATTATAGAAACTTATCTCCGATGACTAATTGTGAGAATAATTGCCACCTTGACAAAAGGCAGTTTCGTTCATTGTATTTCTGTTGCATTTTGCAAAATTACGTGCGTTCTGTATTGCATGACATTTACAAAGCAAAACATAACGGACCATTGAACGTGAAGCCTAGCCCATGTTGCAGGCATTCTGTTGACCTAACACGTTGGTCGCACTTCCTCTCTCTCTCTCTATCAATCTCTCTCTCTGTCTCTTTCTCTCTCTCTCTCTCTCTCTCTCTCTCTCTCTCTCTCTCTCTCTCTCTCTCTCTCTCTCTCTCTCTCTCTCTCTCTCTCTCTCTTTGTATCTGTCTCTCCCTTTCTTGGCCTGTCTCTCATCAATCTCTCCATCTCCTCCTCCCTATCTCCTTCTCTCTCCTCCTCCTCTGCACCCCGTCCTCCTATCTCTTCTCTCATATATATACATATGTATACATATGCACGCACACACGTATATGTCTATATATACATCTCTCTCTCTCTCTCTCTCTCTCTCTCTCTCTCTCTATATATATATATATATATATATATATATATATATATATATATATATATCTATATCCTCTATATTTCTCTCTCTTTCTGTCTCTGTCTGTCTCTCTCTCGCAAGGAGCAAAATAAGGGAAA
>BOPN01001151.1:211969-219469 GCA_017312705.2 Penaeus japonicus | reverse complement strand
TTGTTTCTGTCTCTCTTATGATTTTTCTCTGTCTCTACTTCTTTGTTTTTTCTCCTATTCCTTCCCTGTTTCAATTTTCTGTCTCAGTCTCTCTTTATATTCTATCTTTCCATCTCCCAATTCTTCTTATTTTCTTTGTTTTTTTTTCTCCTCCTTTTAATTTTCCTCGCTTCCCCCTTCCCTTATCTTTTCTTATCTCCTCCCCTCCCTTCCCTCTATCCTCATTTCCTTCTCTGTATCATTCCCCCTACTTGAGTCCCCCCTCCTCTATCTTTTTCATCCCATCTCCGCCTCTTCCTTCTCCCTATCCCATTTCCTTCTTCCTTTCCTTTTACCCTTTTCTCACATCCTTCTCTCCCCACCCTCCTCCTCCTCCTCCTCCTCTCCCCATAATCTACGCCCTTCTACCCTCCTCCTCCTTCCCCTCCTCCCCCCTTTCCCCATCTCCTTGTCCCTCCCCTTTCTCTGTGACCGCAGGAGACTCCACCAACCTGCGCCCTTCCTCTTAACTCTTCCTATTACCCCTCCCCCCCTCCTCCCCCTTCCCCCCATAGACCCCAGGGGGACTCCCTTGATTCCCCTTCTCCCTACTCCCTTCCCCCCTACCCCCTACCCCCCCCCCCATCCCCACCCACACCAAAAGTTAAGGAAGTTGGTCAATTTGGCGGGTGCTTAAGTTACGGAATTCTGCGATAGATGGCGTTGCTGTTGGGGCGATTGACGGCCTCTTGTTGACATATTTATATATTCATATATTTATATGTTTAAATACATACTGATAAATAAATAAATGAATAAGTATATGTATATGATATATATACACACATATTACTCTTAAAACCTATATTTTTTCAACTTTCAATTGATTTTCCTTACTTTTCTTTTATCTTTATTAAAGCTATGGATAATTCTACTCCTTCCCCCCCAACCCTTTCTTTCTTGGGGGAGAGGGAGGGGTGGGGGGAGGGGGGTGAAGGTGAAATATTCCGGAAATATAAACGGGAGACTAGATGCAAATGAGACATTAGGCGTGGGTAGATAGGAGCTGGCGTTCTGGTCTATCTACTTTCACCAGCTAATGCATGACCGACAAAGCTCTTCTCTTCACGCCTTCTCTGCTTTTTTTTTTTTTTTTTTTTTTTTTTTATATTTTATATTTGATTATATTTCTTTCTCTTTTATCTCTGTATTTTCTGTCGTTTTCTGTCTTTGCCTCTATTTCGGCATCTGTCTGTCTTTCTCTGTCTGTCTGCCTGTCTCTCCTTCTTTTCTCTCTCTTTCTCCTTCTCTCTCTCTCTCTCTGTATATCTCTCATTCTTCTTTCTGACTTTCTTCTTATTTAATCTCTCTCTCTTTCTCTCATTCTTCTTTCTGACTTTCTCTTTATTTAATCTCTCTCTCTCTCTCTCTCTCTTTCTCTCTCTCTCTCTCTCCATTCTCCTCCCCACCCCACCCTCTTCCTCCTCCTCCTCCTCCCCCCCTCCTCTCTCCCTCTCCCTTCCCTTCAATTTCTCTCTATCATAACATATAAGATAAGAGTCAAAAACCTTTCATTAAGGGCACTCTGTAAGGGCGTTTATCCAGTAGTGTTCTTCTACACACCCGAGGCTACGTACCATACACATATATACCTAGAGTGGGTGGAGGGTGGTCGAGGGTTGGGGAAAGGGGAGGGGTGGGGGGGGGGTGTATGGAGCCGTGTGTCAATTTTATTTATTTTTTGAGGATGTATTTTTCTTTTCGTTCTTTAGTTTATGTTGTTTTTTTCAGTTATTTTCGTCGTCTTATTTCTTTCATACCAAAAATGGTTTCATTAGTAAGTTTTCACTGTTAATTCACGAACGAAATGAAACGTAATTTATTCGATTAGAACCTCCGCGGACACTCCCACCCGCGGAAAAAAAAAATCTAATCCCTAAAAAAAGAAAACGAAACAAAAAGAAAAAAAGGTCTGTTCCTCTTTTTAACCCAAACCCCTTGCGGATAAGAAGGCCATTTTGCCTTTAGGTCCACAAGTTAGGTCCGTGTCCTTCTTGCCCGCAACACAGTCACACACCTTCCCTCGGTCACCGAAGATAAAAATTCCGTTGGATTTTTCTTTTCGTTTAAAATCCGACTTGAAGGCTAAAATGCTAACAAAAATGATCTAAGTGTATGAATTCAGTCTCTCAATATTGTTATTCTCATTTTATTGAAATACAATATGCAAATTGTATAATCATATATACGGAACTCAATTCTCCGTTTCACTAAAAATAACAAGAACCTAATCAGGATAATGAAAGATAAAAAGCATATATAATTTAAGTTCATATATTAAACAAAAATATGTGATATGCATATCATATTCCCATAAATCATATAAAATTCTATCCTTCACGAGGAAACAGCTGATCGGAATGCCTGGAGAAATACTTAACGTCTGTGTTTCTCCGAACCTCTTGTCGACGAATTCTCAAAACCACATTCTTTAGCTAAGAGACTGATTAATCGGTTTTTGACTAAATATATGGAATGATTAATGCTATAAACTAGACTTGTATTAGCATATGATGATGGGTCTTTAACGTACGTGCTTCTCCGAACCTCTTGTTGAGTAACGAGTTCTAAGAACGGCATCGGTCGTTGAAAAAGAAGAAAAAAAGAAAGAAAAACTGATGGGTTATAGAACGGTATTGATAAATGAGGTTATTATATATTTATAAAACGTGGTTTTGATATTAGATTATAATAATGATATCTTACCATACTGAACTGTTATCACCAGTAAGTAAAATCAATTGAAATCCGTGATAAGGAATAGATAAATTCAAAAAACATATTTACATAAAACAGAAAAATCAAAGACTGACTTTATTCACACTGCAACCGGAAGGAAGCACGCAAGACGAAAGCCTAAGAAAGTCATGAAGTTAAACCTGCCTTTCAATCTCTGCAGTTGCAAACATCACGACGTTAACGAAGGGCATTAGTGTGCTTCTCCTGCTGTTGCTACGTGCAAGGGCACAGAGTTGCGTTTGACCCTTGATGGCAGGTCAATATTGACTACCAGAGTTCACACCTTGATGTTTCCCTTTAGAGAGAGAGAGAGAGAGAGAGAGAGAGAGAGAGAGAGAGAGAGAGAGAGAGAGAGAGAGAGAGAGAGAGAGAGAGAGAGAGAGAGAGAGAGAGAGAAAGAGAGAGAGAGAAAGAGAGAGAGAGGGAGGGAGGGAGAAGCAGTGAGAAGCAGGGAGAAAGAAAGAGAGAGAGAGCGAGAGAGAGAGACAGAAATAGATAGAATGGGAGAGAGAGAGAATCAGGGAGAAGGAGGGAGAAAGAAAGAGAGTGAGAGAAAGAGAGAAGATGAAGGGAGAAGGAAGAGGGAGGGACATCGTGACTGACCCTTCCCTCAGACACATGCACAAAATAAATAAAATAAACAAATAACCAGAAGAACACCAACAGTAACAAAACATTAAATATATTTTCTCTCCACTCATTCGTAAAATACCTAAACAAAAAGAGACAAAAGATAAAAGCCACAAATTAAGGAAAAAAATAGAAAAATAAACGAAAGTAAAACAACTCGATGAAAATAAAACAACAAAACCCATTTTCAAAATCCCACCAAAAACACAATCCTCTTTTTAAATATATACATATTTTTTTCAAATTATTCCTTAATCTATTATCTAAAAAAAAGAAAATAAAAAGAAAAAAAGTTACCCCAAAATAGTCACTTTTTCGGGAAAAAGAAATATAAATATTATTTCCTTCTCAAAAATTTCACAGATTCCGACAGCCTCACGTCTTAGACATTACTTCTAGAAGATTCCGGAGTAGAGTTACGTTAGTCAGAAGTTATAAAACATTCTTACTAAGAATTATATCATGGTCTGGGTTTCCTTTTTGATCGCACAGTTGAGAAATAACATGACAGAGAAATAACTTGTTTTATTGCTTATTTCTATTGATACAAAAAAAGAAAATGGAGAATGATTGTTCAAGTTTTTTTTATTTATTATTATTTTTTTTACGCAGACAAGAGAAAAAGAAAGAAAAGGAAAACGGAAAATATGAGTTATATCGATTTGTAAAGAAATCTATTTTGTATAGAAAAAAAGGAAATGGAAGAAAGGGAGAAAATATAAAACATGGAATGGAAATAAGAGCGAGGGAGAGAGAGAGAGAGAGAGAGAGAGAGAGAGAGAGAGAGAGAGAGAGAGAGAGAGAGAGAGAGAGAGAGAGAGAGAGAGAGAGAGAGAGAGAGAGAGAGAGAGAGAGAGAGAGAGAGAGAGAGAGAGAGAGAGAGAGAGAGAGAGAGAGAGAGAGAGAGAGAGAGAGAGAGAGAGAGAGAGAGAGAGAGAGAGAGAGAGAGAGACACAGAAGGAAAGAGAGAGAGACAGAGAGAGAGAGAGAAGGAAAGAGATAGAGACAGAGAGAGAGACAGACAGAAGACAAAAAGACAAACAAGCATAAAGAGAGAGAAAAGAGAGAAAGAAAAGAAAGAAAGAAAAGAAAGAAAGAAAGAAAAAAAAAACACACAACTCAAACGAATCACTAAAATCACTGAAAAATACCCCCCCCCCTCGATCCCAAAACTGTATCCGATCTCGGCTCATGTGTGCGCGCTCACTGGAACAGCCGACAAAGGGAGATAAATAGTAAGGCTGTTACAGCGAGCGGACAATTTGGTGATTTTGAGGGATGGGGAGATTTTTAGTTTTTATTTCTCTCTTTTCTGTTTCTGTGGATTTTTTTATTCTATTTTTATCGTCTTTTAATCTATTTTTTTTGTATTTTTTTATGATTACTATTATCTTTTTTTATCTTGTTTTTGGGGTTTGTCTCTATATATCTATTCACATACACATATACAAACACACACACACAACAAAACGCAATCACACACACACACACACACACACACACACACACACACACGCAAAATAAAACGCACACCTTCCCCCCTCCCCCCACCCCACCCCCCCACCCTCCCCTCCCCCTCTTCCTGTCTCTTCTTACCACCCCTTCCCCCCTCCCCCCTCCCCCCCTTCTCGCGACAATCAGCACCTCCTTTCAATCTTCCCTTCCCCCTCCTCCTCCCACCCCATTCCCCCCATCCTCCTCTCCCTCTCCCCCTCCCCCTCTCCCCCTCCCCACCGTGGAATGAACGAAGGAAAACACAAAAGCGAAGTCAGTCATTGAAGTTCAGTTCGCTGGCGACACCTGGCAATCAGTCATTTCTGTCTTGGGATTTGCTTGGTGTGAATAATGGTGGTGGTGGATGGTGGTGGTTATGATGGTGGTGGTGGTGGGGATGATGATGGTAGGGTTAGTGGTGGTGATGGTAATGATGGTGGTTTTGGTGATGATGGGGATGGTAGGGGTTATGATAGTGGTGATGATGGTGGTAATAGCGATGATGAAATATAATGATACTGATGAAGATGATAAGGAGGAGGAGGAGGAGGAACATAATAACAATAATGATAATAAAACATCAACAATAATAATAATAACATAAACAAAACCAATATCAACAACAACAAAAATAATGACAAGGAAAACAACAAAAACAATAAAATACACAAACCACTATCCAAAGGACATAATCAGATGCAATGCTTTACCTCAGCAGCCAAGGCTACAGAGAGAAGGTACATACACAAGCATACGCACATGTAAGCAAAGGGGAGGGGGTGGGGGGGGGGCAGAAGGGAGGGAAGGGAAGGGGGTGGGGGGTGCAGAAGGGAGGGAAGGGAATGGGGGGTAGAAGGGGGGGGGGGGGGCAGAAGGGAGGGGAAGGGGGACAGATAGAAGGGAGGGGAGAAGAGAGAGAGAAGGTGAGAAGATAGATAGGTAGATAGATAGATAAGATGGTAAATGAGTGAGTGAGTGATTGTGTGTGTATGAGAGAGAGAGAGAGATAAAAGGAGGGAGAAAGAGAGAGGAGGGAGAAAGAGGTATTTGTGTGTGTGTGTGTGTTTTGTGTGTGTGTGTGTGTTTGTGTGTGTGTGTGTGCGTGTGTGTGTTTACGTATATATATGGGTGTGTGTTTGTGTGTGTGTACAAAGAGAAATAAAATATATATATATATATATATATATATATATATATATATATATATATATATATATATATATATATATATATATATATAGATAGATAGATAGATAGGTAGATATAGAGAGCGAAATAATGAGGGAGAAATAGATAAAGAGAGAGAAAGAGTGAGGGAAAGATAGAGAAAGAGATAGATAGATAGATAGATAGAGAGAGAGAGAGAACGAGAGAAATACAAAAACCTTGCGAGAACAAGTGAGAGTCTTTGAGAGCAGGAGAAAGTGAGCATATCACACACACCCCCCCTATATTCCACATACCCTCCCCCCCTCCCCCCTTCTTCCCAAAAACCAAAACCAAATCCATGCTAACAAATCCCTCCCACTCTAAGAAAGACACAAAGCACAAAGCACAAAGAACAGGTGGTGGAGCGGCGTGGGCGGCCTCAGGGCGTGTTAGTGTGTAATAGTTGGCTAGTGTTTTATCGTGGTCTGTCTGGGCGTCCGCACGGTGAGGTTAACGAAAGGCCCTGACCACTCACACCGTGAAGATAACCGAGGAATGCCGGGCGTGTTGACTTTGTTATTTTATGGTGTAATTTGGTTGTTGTTTTTAGGTTTAATTTGTCTTATGAAGTACCTGGTTATGTCTAAGGAGTGTTATGAGTCTATTTGTGACTTTAACCGTGAAGATAACTGAGTAATGGCGAGTTGTGTTGAATCTGTTTTCGTTTTGTGTAATTTCATCGCTAATTTTCCAGTTTTTTTTTCTTCTTCTTACATGACTTGATCATAAACGGGGCATTACGAATATTGTTAAAATCTTAGAAAGCTTTTTATTTTTGTGCAGTCTTTTGTCTTTCCACGTTTTGAACTGGCGAGTCATTTTTTTTTCTTTTTTTAATCAGCAAACTCCACATCTTTCCACGAGCAACATAAACGGTTTCTAAAAATTCTTATCTGTTCGTCTAGGTGATTTGATTATATTTCTCCCAGTGAAGATAACGAAAGGAATGCCAAACTAAGCAAATTTTCTAATCTTCCCATAAACACTGTGAAAATAACCCGACTAAATGCCAAGTGTCGCATTGCTCGATTAATTCAGTCGATTTTCTCGTATTCCCTGACTTGCATGTTTTTTTTTTCCTTTTTTTTTCTCTCTTTTTTCATTTTTTTCGTATTTGAAATCCGACTTGTCTTTCCACTAACACCGTGAAGATAATTGAAAGAGTTACCAAGTGTCGCTAGATTCTTTAAATCAGTTTTGTTTCGAGTAATTTATTCGTGATTCTCGTCTAAGAAAAAAAAGTAATTAAAGACTTTTATTTTAAGGGGCGCGCGCCATTTTGATTTCTAAAATGGACCCTAAAATTTCGGTAAATAAGTAACAACACTAACAGGAAAAAAGAAAAGTGAATTAGAATATTCTAGACTATCTCAAATCGCTGTTGAATTC
>BOPN01001151.1:194469-201969 GCA_017312705.2 Penaeus japonicus | reverse complement strand
GGGAAATTGGTTATGGGAGAAAATTGGAAATGATTGCTGATAGTGCGTTGCATGGATTTTTTTTTTTTTTTTTTTTTTTTTTTTTTAGCAATAATGGCTGGACTTTGTGTCGTGTGTTTCCCGAATGTCACTTGGATGGTAAATAAACAAACATAAAATATAGTGATTATGAAGAAATGAATATCACAAAAAATGCAATTGATATAAAAACAAAATAGCAATAACATTAACAAAAACAACAAAATTACAAAAGGATTCAGTACGAAACAATAACAACAAAATCAAGAAAAACAATGATAAAAAAGAATAACAAGAGAAGCAAGGACAAAACAACAACAATACGACAAAATAACAAAAAAGACAAACCAACAAAAAACAGAACAACAACAAAACAACAACAAAATAACAAAAAAGGCAAACCAACAAAAAAACAAAACAAAAACAACAACAACAAAACAACAACAAAATAACAAAAAAGACAAACCAACAAAAACAGAACAACAACAAAACAACAAAAAAAGACAAACCAACAAAAAAAAACAAAAAAACAACAACAACGACAAACAACGACATAACAAATCCAGAGCGAAGCAAGCACGTAATTATTGCATTCTCTCTCGCAGACCGGAAGAGATGCGGTGATGGTAGTTCCTTGCAAGACAACGAATAATTACTCCTTGCAACTCTGTGTGCAAAGACCTTGAGCTGTCTTGCCTGCATCGGAAACTCTTGAAAGAAAAGAAGGAAAGATAAAGAAAATAAGATATAAAACATTGAGAAGAGAGAGAGAAAAAAAATTATAGATAGACAGAAAGACAATAAAAATAGATTAGAGTAAATATCGAAAAAGAACAATCCCTAATAAAAAGGGGAAACGAATATAAATATCATTAAAGAAAACAAATAGAAATTTAGATTCAGAGAAATAAAAATAAAAAATGGAAAAGAATGAATAGGAATAGAAGGCAAGACATTTTTTTTCCCCTTTCTCTCGTATTTTTTTCCTTAGTGTTTTTTTTTTTTTTTTTTTACAATGTTGACCCCTATGTTGCAGCGAGCGACACCACAAAGGTCGCTCTGCAACCTTAGCCTTTTGTGCAAAACCACCGACGCAACAATGCAACACCGTCTTCACAGTGATGCAACAATGGTAAGACCCGTATGAAGAAGGAGGAAAAGACAAGAAGAACGAAATGAAAAAGAGGAAGAAAAAGGAAGGAGGAACAAGCAAGAAGAAAGATGAAGAAGAAGAAAGAAAAAGAAAGAGGGAGGAGGAGACAAGAGGAAAGTGAAAGAAAGAAGAGGGAATAGCAGACAAAGATAAAGAGGAAATGGAGAAAGAGGGAGATGGAGGAAAAGGGATAGGGAGGGATAAGGGAGAGGGAGAATGATGGAAACGGATAAGGAGGGAGAGGGAGAGGAAAAGGGGAGAGGGGAGAGGGAAAGGGAGAGGGAGAGGGAGGAGAGGGAGATGGAGAGGAAGAAGGTGAGGAAGAAGGGGAGGAGGAAAAAGAAGGAGAAGGAGAAGAAGAGGAAATAGGAGAAGGAGATGGCAAGAGCGAGGAATCAGGAAGAGGGGGATAGAAAGAGAAAAGGCGGGAGACAGAGGGGGAGAGTGAAGGGGCGAAGGAAGAGGGAGGGAGAAGGAAATGAAGAGGATCGGGAAGAGGAAGAATGAAAAGGAGGCAGGAGAGAGAAAGAGGAAAGAAACTGAGAATGAGAAACAACAAAGAAACAAAAATGCGAGAAAAAATACCATGTAGATTCCTGTTCATTACCACTCTATACATTTCCTTTAATTTCAATTTAATTTTCATTCTTATCTCCACTTTTATTTGTCCTTCCATTCCTTTTTTACCTTTATATATTCATTTTTCTTTAAAGATATTTGCCTATCCATAAAATCAAAATCGTTATAGAAAACGGAGTGTAAATCTGTGTGACGTCATCACCTCTGCCTGTTCCGGATTTTCACTGAAGTTGTGGAGTCTTTGTGTGTGTGTGTCATTGTGTACATGTGTGTATCTGTGTGCGTGTCCGGGTAGGATAGGGGAAGATTTAGCATTGTGTGTTTGTATTTGTGTGTGTGTATATATAGATACATACATATATATATATATATATATATATATATATACATATATATATATATATATATATATATATATATATATATATATATATATATATGTGTGTGTGTGTGTGTGTGTGTGTGTGTGTGTGTGTGTGTGTGTGTGTGTGTGTGTGTGTGTGTGTGTGTGTGTGTGTGTGTGTGTGTGTGTGTGTGTATGTATTTGTGTGTGTGTATGCATATACTATGTCGCTGTCTAAACCATGTGTACCATTATATGCGTGTGTATATGTGTATTTATTCACGTGTACCATGTACATACTAAAATGACCGCATATACGTTCATGTGTTTATGTGTGTACGCATTTAATTCAATGTAAATCTGTTTGTGTGCGTATCCCTGTACCTATACATTACCTGTGAAGTTGAGGAGAAGCATAATGATGAGGAGAAGAAATGCAAATGAGATGATTAGTGATAATTAAGGTAACAGTGTCCATAAGGCAGATGAAGTAATTAGGAAGACTAAGATGAAGAACAAGGATGAAGGAAATGAAGAAGAGGAAGAAGAAGAATGCGGAGATGAAGGAAATGGAGAAGCAGGAAAAGAAGAAGAATGTGAAGAAGGAAAACGAGAAGAACGAATGAAGAATGAGAATGTGAAGAGGAAGGAACTGGAGAAGAAGAAAATGTAGAAGAAGAAAATGAAGATGAAATAAAGAATAAGAGAGAAAATAAGAATCTGAAGAAGGAAATAGAGAGGAGGAAAACAGAAGATGAAAATGAAGAAAGAGAAATTGAATAAGACGAAGAGGAAAAAAAGGAGAAATAAAGAGGAAGATTAAGAGGAAAATGAAAGGAAATTAAAAAGGAAACGTAGAAGTAACAAAGAAGATATGAATGAGAAAAGAAGAAAATGCAGAAAAAAAGGAAAAGAAGAAGAAATAGAAGAAAGAAATGAAAGAGAAAAAGAAGCAGAAGAAAAAAAAGGATAAGAAAGAATATAAGAATAATCACACACACACAAACAAACAAACAAACACCCCCTCACCCCCCACATACCGCCGCCCATTCCCTACCCACCCACACACCCACGTTCACACACCCGCTTCGGGAGAGTAAAATTAACATTGCAATAACCGATAAGCGGGGTGTTTTAATTGGATTTGTGAATTAATGATGGACTTTCGCAATATCAGCACATCCAGGGTATTTACTCATCATCATCATTATCATTTTTATTCCTTTTTTAATCAATCATATGGATTATGATTCGTCTTTGTCTAATTCATCTTTGTGTTTGTTTATTTTGTGTTGTTATTACTCGGGATATTGTTATTGTCTATGTTATCCGTGTTATCTGTGTTATTATCATAATCGTTGTTCTCTCTATTATCTGTTTGTCTCCCTCTTTCTCCCTTCTCTTCCTTTCATCCTTCTTCCTCTTATCCACTTTCCCAACGTATTTCCCCACTTCCCTCCCTCCCTCCCTCCCTCCCTCTCTCCCATCGTTTCCCCCTCCATCCCTCCCTCCTTCCCCACTTTATCGTCTCCCTCACTTCCTTCCTTTCTCCCCCCCTCCCCCCCCCACCTCATCGTCTCCCCTCGCCCCAACACGTCCGTCACATACGAGAGGCAACGCACGTCCCACGGAGTCTTAAGTGTCCTTCGTCACCCTCCCCCCCCATCCCTCCCTCCCTCCCTTCCTTCCTCGCTCCCTTCCTCCCTCCCTCCCTTCCTTCCTCCCTCCCTTCCTTCCTCCCTCCCTTCCTTCCTCCCTCCCTCCCTCCCTTCCTCCTTCCCTCCCTCCCTCCTTGCCTCCCCTCCCCTCCCCTCCCTCCCTTCCTCCTTCCCTCCCCCCCCCCCACTCTCCCCACTCCCTTTTTATTCACTTCATCGACTCTCTCCCTCCTTCCTTCTCCTTCTTCCCCCTATTCTTCTCTAACTTATTCCTTTTCTTTTCTCTCTTTTCCCTTCTTTCTTTTCCTTCTCTCCCTCCTCTTCAAGTCATCTCCCCTCTTCCCCTCTCTCTCTCCTCCCTCCTCTCCCTCTCCCTCTTTCCTCCTCTTCTCTTCCCTTATCTCCCCACCTCTTCCTTCCTCTCCCCTCTCCTCCTACCCCCCCCGACCTTCCTCTTTGGCTTTCATCTTCATTGTTCTTTTATCTTTTTTGTTATTTGTTCTGGTTATATTTTCCTATTCTCCTTTTGTTATTTTGTCTTATAGTTTGATCATGATAGTGATAAGAGCAAAAATAATAACTATAATATGATTTTGAGGATAACATTTATTATAATTTAACAGTCATCATCATCACAAAATACTGCTATTATCGCTTATTCCTTCTCTTATTTTCTTCATTCTTTTATTTTTATTCTTGTTGTTGTTGTTCTATTCCCCCTCTTCTTTTTTTCTTCCTTCATCTTTTCTCCTATTAGTTATATCACCCCTTTCCCATTCTTCATTTCAACAACCCATTTCCTTAAAAGCCAACAACAACATCTAAAAAAAAAATCGCATATAAAAAACAACAAAAAATACACGACATGGCACCCTCCGAGAACCGCCTAAAATGGATCCACAAAACATCGAAAATGACCCGACCACTCGCTATGTCCCGCAAATCCGACCCCTATTCACAGGAGAAATAGAGCTCCTTTTCGCTTACAGTCTATAGTACGTGCTGACCAACGGGAAGTCCTACTAGCTCATACATACTTGAATAACAAATAAGTAACGTAAGGAAGCCAAGCCATCTGTGTTATAGTGCTCACCATATCAATACAGGGAGCGTTTAGGAGTGGTGTTTGGTGTCGTATACTTTCTCTTGATATTTGTTGTTGTGAAGCTGGTCTTGATATGGTGATATGGTGAGGTAAAATATCACCATTGGTCGTCTGTTCATGGTGAACACCATATCAAGGAAGGGTGATTATAGTGGCGGAGTATTTTATTTTTTATTTATTTATCTATCGATATATCTATCTATCCACATGTCTACCTTTCTATCTATCTATCTATCTATAAATCTATACATCTCTCTATCTATCTATCTATTTATCTTTCTATATCTCTACTCTCCTACCTATCTATCAATCTATCTTTCTCCATACCTATCTATCTATCTATCTATCAATCTATCAATACATCTATCAATCTATCTATACATCTATCTATATATTCATCTACGCACCTATCTATCTTGTGTAATTACTAGCCATCTAAATCATAACGAAAAGCATATCAGTAAGTTATTCGTTATCACAACCGTAATGCATTCCAACGGTGATATTGACACTATATCAAAGTAAATCTCACTACTACTTTACATATCACTACTGGAGTCTCTTAACATGATAGATAAGAAAGGTTAAAACCAAACAAGATTAAAAAAATAAACAAAATAAACAAAGTATTTACATAAGAAAAACAAAAACAAATAAACAAATAAAATCAAGTTACAGGAAAAATGCAAACGTTTTGTCAGGGATTACTAAATGATGTTGATTAGATTGATTTGCATCGAATGCAACTGTGATTAACGTTGGCTACTGATAGAGAGAGATTTATGGGAGTCTGATAGAGGAAAAAAAAAGAAAAGAAAAAAAAAAAAAAAATATATATATATTTATATATATATATATATATATATATATATATATATATATATATATATATATATATATATATATATATATATATATATATATATATGCGTGTGTGTGTGTGTTGTGTGTGTGTGTGTGTGTGTGTGTGTGTGTGTGTGTGTGTGTGTGTGTGTGTGTGTGTGTGTGTGTGTGTCTAGATATAGATAGATAGATAACTAGGTAGATGGATAGATAAATAGATAGGTAGGTAGATAGATAAATAGAGAGAGAGAGAGAGAGAGAGAGAGAGAGAGAGAGAGAGAGAGAGAGAGAGAGAGAGAGAGAGAGAGAGAGAGAGAGAGAGAGAGAGAGAGAGAGAGAGAGAGAGAGCGAGAGAGAGAGGGAAAGAAAGAGAGAAAAAAGAGAGAAAAAGAGAGGTAGAGACACACAAACAGAAAAGAGAAAGAGAGAAAAGTGAACAAGAGACACAGTGTGAGACAAAGAAAAAGATATAGAAAGAAAAATACTAAAACAACAATACCAAAATGAAGAGGACAGTATCCCCCCTCTCTGTATGTGCTTCGCGCCGCTTTCGTGGTCATACATATTAATACATATTCCTAACTGACTGGACATGTGTACGTGCGCTAAGATCCGTGCGTTTCCAGTACTTGATAAGATGCTAAAAGCACACACACACATATACAAACGCACATACAAACACTCACAGACACATACATACACACATAAACACACACACATATACAAACGCACATACAAACACACACAGACACACACACACATAAACACACACACACACACACACACATACAAACACAAACACATACAAACACACACAAGCCCCCCCCACATACACAAAAACAAACACAAACACTCCTCATGAACATAAACTCCTCAGATTTTGACTTACGTAATTGTAAAAAAAAAAAAAAAAAAAAAAAATCAAGCAAGCAAGCAAGCAACTGCAAACGAGTGTAAACAGAGATTCTTGAGAAAGTCTTAAAAAAAGTCTCAAGACAGCGAGCGCACCTGATAGTGCTTGATACCTGACAAGGCTTTAAGACTTTCGCACGATCCCTGTTAGAGCTGTTGAGGGGCGGGGCTTTGCTGTTGTTGTGGATTTGGTTGTTGTTGTTGAGTATGTTGTTGTTGTTAGTTTTTTTGTGATGGATATATATATATATATATATATATATATATATATATATATATATATTTATATTTATATATGATGGTATTTTATTTTTTTCTTGGTGTGAGAGAGAGATAAGCAGAGAAAAACAGAGGAAATAGAGAAAGAGAAGGAAGGAGTAGGAGAGTAAGAGACACAGAAAAAACAAGATAGAAAGAGAGAGAGAGAGAGAGAGAGAGAGAGAGAGAGAGAGAGAGAGAGAGAGAGAGAGAGAGAGAGAGAGAGAGAGAGAGAGAGAGAGAGAGAGAGAGAGGGAGGGAGAGAGAGAGAGAGAGAGGGAGGGAGGGAGAGAGAGAGGCACATAGCTAGTTAAAATAAAATACAGAGACACATAAGAAAAAGAGACAGAGACAGAAAAAAAAGATAGATACAAAAAGAAAACAAAAAATAATAGAAATAAATAAAAAAAATCGTGCAATCATAGTAAAAAAACAAACAAACAAAACATTACCAATCATCTACCTACTTATGCATTCACAAACATCGTCATATTTCTTTTTTGATCGTTCGTTTTCCTTCTAAAAATCTCAATAAGCGCTGACGTCTGCTTCAGTGCCTACACGAAGTCGTCTCCGCGATTCGAATATTAATTCAAATCGGAGACGACGCACAGTGTTGCCATATTCTGGG
>BOPN01001151.1:181969-189469 GCA_017312705.2 Penaeus japonicus | reverse complement strand
AAGTTTTTTTTTCTCTTTGTATTTTTTCCGACGTTGGTAACACTGGCGTTTGTCTTTTGTTTTTTTCTTGCTTGGGTCTTTATCTTTCGATATGCTTGTTTGTTTTGTTTTGATTATTGATTTATTTACAAATTCATATGTTTTTTATCTGAATAATGATTAGTAATTGTAAATTAGATATAACTTTCTACAATGTATTTGAGATTGTCATTACGACAATTATCATCATTAACCTAAAATGATAAAAAAGGCATATATCACACGCAACAACGAAACCGACAATGTAAAAAAAAAACACAAGAGAACATAAAAAACAACAACAACAAAACACCAACCACCAAAAACAACATCACCACCACCACCAAAAAACAAAACAAAAAATAACACTAACAACAAGAACAACGACAAAAACAACAACAACAACCGACAAAAACAAAAACAACAGCAACAAAGACAACAACAACAACAAAAACAGAAGCTAAATCACCCATATAAATCTACGCTACTCGAGGTCTGACAAGAAAAAAGGAGAGGGGGAGACAGAGAGGCAGAGAGATTGATAGGAGGCGAAAGGGGGAAGAAGGGAGGGGGGGAGGGAGGGAGGGAAGGGAGGAGACAGATAGATAGAGAGATAGATAGATAGATGGATAGATAGACAGAGAGAGAGAGAGGTATAGATAGATAGAGAGAGGTATAGATAGATATGTAGGTAGACAGATAGATGGAAAGTGAGTGAGTGAGTGAGAGAGGGAGAGAGGGAGAGAGAGAGAGAGAGAGAGAGAGAGAGAGAGAGAGAGAGAGAGAGAGAGAGAGAGAGAGAGAGAGAGAGAGAGAGAGAGAGAGAGAGGGAGAGAGAGGTAGAAAGTGAAAGAGAGAGAGAGGGAGAAAGTGAGAGAGAGAGAGAGAAAAGAAAGAAGAAAGTGAAGTACAAATAAAAAAATCAAAAGAAAAGGAAAAAGGATGAGAGACAAAGAGAAAAAAGAAAGAGACAGAAAACACACAAAAAAATTAATCGACAAAAAAAAAAAAACTCGAAAAAAAAGAAAATTTCTATAAAAAAGAAAAAAAAAAAGAAAAAAAAAATCTGAAAAAATGTCATACCACAAACTTATCCCCGTGACCCTTCAGCAGGAAATCTTTTTGACCTCAGGTGAAAATAGGTCATGAAGGACGTCAAGCTAAAGTCCTTCTGATGACCTGGAAGGCTGTCAAAATAGGCCCCATAAAGAAAATGAGAAAAAAGGGAAAAAAAGAAAGAAAGAAAGAAAACAAACAAACTTAACAGGGTGTCATTTTGTCTCAGTAATTTTTCTTTCTTTTCTTTCCTCTTTCATTTTTTTTTTTTGTTTTTGTTTTTTTTGTTAAGGGAACGCCTTGTTGTTGGTTTGGGTTATTTAGTAGTGGGAGTGGCAGCAGCAGGATTACGATCTGTCTCTCTCTCACATTTTTTTCTCGCTTTCTCTCTCTCACATTTTTTTTCTCGCTTTCTCTCTCTCACATTTTTTTTCTCGCTTTCTCTCTCTCACATTTTTTTCTCGCTTTCTCTCTCTCACATTTTTTTTCTCGCTTTCTCTCTCTCTCTTTCTTTCGTTCTGTTTGTCTGTCTCTCTCTCTCTATTTCTATCTCTCTGCCTGTCTCTCTCTCTCTTTCTCCTTCTCTCCTTTTCTTTCTCTGTCTATTTGCTTCTATCTCTCTCTCTCTCTTCCTATCTCTCTGCCTGTCTTCTCTCTTTCTCTCTTTCTCTCTCTTCCTGACTGTCTCTCTCTTTCTCATTCTCTCTCCTTTTTTCTCTATCTATTTGCCTCTCTCTCTCTCTCTCTCTTTCTCTCAACAAAGAGAATGCGCATTTTGTTTGGTGTTCCAGAGGTTAGGAATCGGGAGACTGGAATCAGAACGAGAATAGCGAATTGCCTGGAATGGGAAATAGGCTCCTTTACTAGTGATATGTGGTACGGTGTATGTGCGTCTAAGTTACAGTGAAGGCACAAATAATGTACGTACGGTGCAAGGACATTGGAGGTACGTGGAAGCACATGGTACCGAGAAGGTTTAGTGAATATAAGGTGAAGGCACAGTATAGGTGCAGCAAAGGTAGGTCTACGTTTTAAACACAATGGAGTTACATCTAAAGTAAGAATAAAGTGTAGGCAAGTACAAAAATACACGTTGATATTGAAAGCACGAGTGTGGAAGTGCTCATGAAAACCATTAGTTAAATCTAAAAGCAAAACACCGCGCCATTTCGTCTATGGCGGACAGGAAATGATCAATAGCCCCTGAAACTAACTGAATCCTATGTGATTTTTACGTCGTTGACAGGATCCGTGTTATAAAAAATGGTGCCATGATTATACCAGCGGCCATGGACGGTGATTTGCCGTGTTCGAATGTGTAGAAATGTTCACTGATACTAGCAGTTATTTGAAAAGAAGATGCAGTGCGAATAGCGAAATATCGACATGTCTCAAAACGATCAATTTTTGACTAACGTATGATAAGAAAAAATGCGTCACACTGGAAAAAAAAAATTATAAGTAATGATAGAAATAGTAAATAAGTAATGATATAAATAAATCAATAAATCAGTAATGATAGAAATAGATAAGTAAATAAAAAAAAAAAAAAATAGAATAAGAATACATATAAAACAAAATAAAATGAAAAATAAAACCAGAAAAGAATACTGACATAAAAGTAACCAATATCAACAGAACATTTCCAGTTCCATATTTCAAAAATGAAATAGGATATTTCTTATATTCAGTCGCAGTACTATGTGTTGAATATATCATGGATCATATACCAGAGTGAGAGAGAGAGAGAGAGAGAGAGAGAGAGAGAGAGAGAGAGAGAGAGAGAGAGAGAGAGAGAGAGAGAGAGAGAGAGAGAGAGAGAGAGAGAGAGAGAGATAGAGAGAGAGAAAAGAGAGAGAGATGTATAGTGAGAGTGAGAGTGTGAGAGAAAGAAAGAGAGAGAGAGAGAGAGAGAGAGAGAGAGAGAGAGAGAGAGAGAGAGAGAGAGAGAGAGAGAGAGAGAGAGAGAGAGAGAGAGAGAGAGAGAGAGAGAGAGAGAGAGAGAGAGAGAGAGAGAGAGAGAGAGAGGAGAGAGAGAGAGAGAGAGAGAGAGAGAGAGAGAGAGAGAGAGAGAGAGAAAGAAAGAGAGAGAGAGAGAGATAGAAAGATAACAGCGAAACAGAAACACAGAGAAAGACAAAGAAATGAAACAAAAGTCAACCCGCAAAATACAGCATACCTATTCTTCTCTCCATCCAACTCTATATCAATTAATCAAATACTCTCGACAAACATCAGAGCGTCACGAAGCGTAAAGCAAGATACCAGCGTTTCACTTCTCAACATGACAAACATTTTGCAACATAAGACAAACAGTACTTCAAGTTTATTATTGTTACCGGTTTTAGAGAACACTATGCTCATCATTATCATTATAATTGTTGTTAGTACTATTATAAACTCTACTGCTACTATTTTTATTGTGATGCTATCATTACAATCATCAAGATTATTATTATCTTGACCAATGATTAATCAATGGTATGCTTACCATCATTATCTTCGTACTATCATTATCATACTCACCCTAACTATCATCATTATCATCATATTTACCTTCTTGTTATTATTATGATTGATATAATTTTTGTTATCATTATATATATATTGTAACTGTTATCATTGTTATTTTTATGATATCATTACTATATTATAATGATTAGCATTGTTACTTTTATTAGCATTACTTTTTTTTATCTTGGCCGTTTTTATTATTATTATTATTCTTTTCTTTATATCCTTAATCTTATTCTTATTTTTTAAAATCCTATATTTCCTTTTATTCTCCTTCTTATTCTTATTCTCACCTTTAACAGAAGTATCATCACATCACCATGATTATACAGCATCATCTATACCATTCTCATTTTCATTATCTGTTCTATTCTTCTGCTGTAAAGAGAATGTTTTATATAGATTGACTATTTATCTATTCGCGTGATTGGAGCGTAGAGTGATGTTACATTAATCTATAATCTTATAGTCTAGGTATTGGTAATATCGGTGTGTTTTAATATACATACTTACATACATCCATACGTAAACTCACACACACGCACGCACGCACGCACACACACACACACACACACACACACACACACACACACACACATATATATATATATATATATATATATATATATATATATATATATATATACATATATACATATATATGAATATACATAAATATATATACATGCATACATTTATATATATATATATATGTATATATATATATAGATATATATATATATATATATATATATATATATATGTATATATATATGTATATATATACATATATATATACATATATACATATACATATATATATATATATATATATATATATATATATATATATATATATATATATATATATATATATATATGTATGTATATGTATTTATATATGTCTATATATATGTTATATAACTACCGAATTGATAAGCATTCTCATGATTTAGATTGGTTTAAATGTTCAATATATACATTTGCGGCTTGCTTGACCATTTATGTTTACCTACCTTTCAGTGCTATTTCACTTCGCTTTTCCAACGCCATAACAAGTCCATTTAATATGATATTTATTAATAGAAAGGTGATAATAATGGTGAGGTTAATAATACATATGTAGTAAAACTCGCTTATCGGACGACGGGCAGTCTCTGAACTTGATTAAGAGAGGGACAGTTGTGTATAACATACATACATACATACATACATATATATATATATATATATATATATATATATATATATATATATATATATACAATTGTCCCTCTCTTAATCAAGTTTATAGACTGCCCGTCGTCCGATAAGCGAGTTTTACCGACAATATAGCCGAATAAAAGACCGTGTCATTGCACAGGTGTCTGTTGCATATGCATAGCCATTTGCATACTGACTCGCAATGTATACGGATATATATTTGTTTCCCGAACGCCTCATGTCCTCTTTCGAATTAAATGCGGGGGGGGGGGGGGGGTGGGTTANGTGGGTTGATAAGATTGATCTGTGTGTGTTTAGGGGGGGGGGGTGTTGTTTGTGGTGTGTCTGGTTGTGTGTGTGTTTGTTTGCGTTTGTGTAACAATGTCCAGCAATATCATGAAATATTCTCCAATTATGTTAAGACAAAAAAGCCCAATAGAGAATTCATGCACACACAAAAAGAATAAAGTAAGAAAGAGAAGAGTATGAAGAAAAATAATCTTCGTCGCTTAAAAAAAAAGAAAAAAGAAAGAAAGAAAGAAAAAAAAAAACATATAAAAGGAAATAAAAAAATAAGTAAGCGCAAAAAACAACCCAAAGAAAATAAAACACACACACATAAAAAAAAATAATAATAAAAATAAAAGTAAAATAATCCCGCGCCTTCTAGCCTCAGCCTCGCCGCCATCTTGTCTCTCCTCGTCGCCTAAACCCCGACATAAAAAAAACTAACCCAGGTACAAACCGAGCGCGTAAAACGACCTCTCCCAAGCCCCTGTTGGTAGCGTGCCAACTGTGCCAACATGACAGTGACACCACTTCCCTCTCTCGGGTGTCTTAAAGGTGTCCTCTCGTGTCTCTAAGATGACACCAACATTTTAAGTTTTTTTTTTTCTCTTTCTATTTTTTCCGACGTTGGTAACACTGGCGTTTGTCTATTGTTTTTTTCTTGCTTGGGTCTTTATCTTTCGATATGCTTGTTTGTTTTGTTTTGATTATTGATTTATTTACAAATTCATATGTTTTTTATCTGAATAATGATCAGTGATTGTAAATTAGATATAACTTTCTACAATGTATTTGAGATTGTCATTACGACAATTATTATCATTAACCTAAAATGATAAAAAAGGCATATATCACACGCAACAACGAAACCGACAATGTAAAAAAAAAAAAAAATCCACAAGAGAACATCAAAAACAACAACAACAAAACACCAACCACCAAAAACAACATCACCACCACCACCAAAAAAACAAAACAAAAAATAACACTAACAACAAGAACAACGACAAAAACAAAACCTCCACCGACAAAAACAAAAACAACAGCAACAAAGACGACAACAACAACAACAACAACAACAAACAGAAGCTAAATCACCCATATAAATCTACGCTACTCGAGGTCTGACAAGAAAAAAGGAGAGGGGGAGACAGAGAGGCAGAGAGATTGATAGGAGGCGAAAGGGGGAAGGAGGGAGGGAGGGAGGGAGGGAAGGGAGGAGACAGATAGATAGAGAGATAGATAGATGGATAGATAGACAGAGAGGTATAGATAGATAGAGAGAGGTATAGATAGATATGTAGGTAGACAGATAGATGGAAAGTGAGTGAGTGAGTGAGAGAGGGAGAGAGGGAGAGAGAGAGAGAGAGAGAGAGAGAGAGAGAGAGAGAGAGAGAGAGAGAGAGAGAGAGAGAGAGAGAGAGAGAGAGAGAGAGAGAGAGGGAGAGAGAGGTAGAAAGTGAAAGAGAGAGAGGGAGAAAGAGAGAGAGAGAGAGAGAGAAAAGAAAGAAGAAAGTGAAGTACAAATAAAAAAAATCAAAAGAAAAGGAAAAAGGATGAGAGACAAAGAGAAAAAAGAAAGAGACAGAAAACACACAAAAAAATTAATCGACAAAAAAAAATAAACTCGAAAAAAAGAAAATTTCTAAAAAAAAAAAAAAAAAAAAAAAAAAAAAAAAAAAAAAAAAAAAAAAAAAAAAAAAAAAAAAAAAAAAAATCTGAAAAATGTCATACCACAAACTTATCCCCGTGACCCTTCAGCAGGAAATCTTTTGACCTCAGAGAAAATAGGTCATGAAGGACGTCAAGCTAAAGTCCTTCTGATGACCTGGAAGGCTGTCAAAATAGGCCCCATAAAGAAAATGAGAAAAAAGGAAGAAAAGAAAGAAAGAAAACAAACAAACTTAACAGGGTGTCATTTTGTCTCAGTAATTTTTCTTTCTTTTCTTTCCTCTTTCATTTTTTTTTTTTGTTTTTGTTTTTTTTGTTAAGGGAACGCCTTGTTGTTGGTTTGGGTTATTTAGTAGTGGGAGTGGCAGCAGAGACATGATCCGCTCTCTCACATTTTTTTCTCGCTTTCTCTCTCTCACATTTTTTTTCTCGCTTTCTCTCTCTCACATTTTTTTTCTCGCTTTCTCTCTCTCACATTTTTTTCTCGCTTTCTCTCTCTCACATTTTTTTCTCGCTTTCTCTCTCTCTCTTTCTTTCGTTCTGTTTGTCTATCTCTCTCTCTCTATTTCTATCTCTCTGCCTGTCTCTCTCTCTCTTTCTCCTTCTCTCCTTTCTTTCTCTCTGCTCCATTGTTTCTATCTCTCTCTCTCTTCCTATCTCTCTGCCTGTCTTCTCTCTTTCTCTCTCTTCCTGACTGTCTCTCTCTTTCTCATTCTCTCTCCTTTTTTCTCTATCTATTTGCCTCTCTCT
>BOPN01001151.1:169469-171969 GCA_017312705.2 Penaeus japonicus | reverse complement strand
GAGAGAGAGAGAGAGAGAGAAGGGAGAGAGAGAGAGAGAGAGAGAGAGAGAGAGAGAGAGAGAGAGAGAGAGAGAGAGAGAGAGAGAGAGAGAGAGAGAGAGAGAGAGAGAGAGAGAGAGAGAGAGAGAGAGAGAGAGAGAGAGAGAAGAGAGAGAGAGAGAAGGAGAGAAAGAGAGAGAGAGAGAGAGAGAGAGAGAGAGAGAGAGAGAGAAGAGAGAGAAAGAGAGAGAAAGAGAGAGAGAGAGAGATAGAGATAGAGATAGAGAGACAGGAGGAGGAGGAGGAGGAGGAGGAGAAGAAGAAGAAGAAGAAGAAGAAGAAGAAGGAGGAGGGGGAGGAGAAGGAAGAGGAGGACGAGACAAGAGGGGAGAGGGGGGAAGAGAGAGAGAGCGAGAGAAAGCGAGAGAGAGCGAGACAGAGAAAAGAATCAGAAATAACATACAAACAACCAGAATTACTGAGAGAGAAAAAGATAAAAAAAAAACTCAACAACAACAACAAAAAGTAATAAAAAGATAAAAAAAACACACAAAAAACGAACATAATCAATCAAACAAATCAACAAACGACACAATGAGACGTGCAATTGCAGGGCGACAGAAACGACAGAACCACAACAATATAAGGCGGAAAGGGGGATGCCGTAACTCTAAGTAGTGCCACCAGATGTCATGCGGGGTTTGCGTGCCCTGAGATTGGCTCGTGTGTTAGATGTGTGTGAAAGAGAGGGAGAGGGGGAGGGAGAGGGAGGGAGGGAGGGAGAGGGAGAAGGAGGGAGGGAGGGATAGGGAGAGGGAGAGAGGGAGAGGGAGAGGGAGGGAGAGGGAGAGGGAGGGAGGGAGAGGGAGAAGGAGGGAGGGAGGGAGAGAGAGGGAGAGGGAGAAGAAGAGAGGGAGGGAGGGAGGGAGAGGGAGAGGGAGATGGAGGGAGAGGGAAGGGAGGGAGAGGGAGGGAGGGAGGGAGGGAGGGAGGGAGGGAGGGAGGGAGAGAGGGAGGGAGAGGGAGGGAGGAGGAGAAAGAGGAAGGGAGGGAGGGAGGAGACGGGGGAGGGTGAAGGGGGAAGGGGGGGTATGACGCAGGAGAAATAGTAAGGAGTAAAGGTCGTGGATTGGAGGGGGGAGAGGGAAGGGGAGAAGGAGAGGGAGGGGGAGAAGGAGAGGGAACGGGAGGGGGAGAGGGAGACGAAGATGGGGGAGGGAAAGAGCGAGCGAGAGAGAGAGAGAGAGAGAGAGAGAGAGAGAGAGAGAGAGAGAGAGAGAGAAAGAGAGAGAGGGAAATAGATAGATAGACAGATAGAGAGACTATTATAGAAACATATAAATAGACAGACATATGCTTAAAAAGACATATGAACAAAAGATATATGAACAAACATACGAATAGACAGACAAATAGACAGACACATAAATAGACAGACACACATACATGCAGACAGACATACAGACATACAGACAAATAGACAGACACATAAATAGACAGACATACATACATACAGACAGACAGACAAATAGACAGACAGACATTCATACAGACACACAGATATACAGACAGACAGACTTACAGACAGACTTACAGACAAACATACATACATACAGACATACATACATACAGACACACAGACAAATAGACATACAGACAGACATACAGACAGACATAAAGACAGACATACAGACAAATAGACAGACAGACAGACATACAGACAGACATAAAGACAGACAGATAGATAGAGGGATTGGCACCAAGGGCGTAGCCAAACAACCAAAGGGAAAACGCACCATTCACCAGACACCATAAAGAAGACCTTTCACTAGACAGGCCAAGTGGGCGGCGGGGGGAGGGGGGAGTAGGGGATACGGCGGGGGGTAAGGGGGATGGGCCTCGCTGGTATTGCAGGAGGACGGGTGGGGGTGGGGGGTAAGGGAGGCCAGGTGAGGTTGGAGAGTTGCGAACATGGGGTACGAGGGAGGCGGTTGGAGAGAGAGAGAGAGGGAGAGGGAGAGAGAGAGAGAGAGAGAGAGAGAGAGAGAGAGAGAGAGAGAGAGAGAGAGAGAGAGAGAGAGAGAGAGAGAGAGAGAGAGAGAGAGAGAGAGAGAGAGAGGGAGAGAGGGAGAGAGAGAGAGAAAGAGAGAGGAGAGAGAGAGAGAGAGAGAGAGAGAGAGAGAGAGAGAGAGAGAGAGAGAGAGAGAGAGAGAGAGAGAGAGAGAGAGAGAGAGAGAGAGAGAGAGAGAGAGAGAGAGAGAGAGAGAGAGAGAGAGAGAGAGAGAAAGAGAGAGATTGAGAAAATAGGAAGAGAGAGAGAGACGGAGATAGATAGATAGATAGATAGATAGATAGATAGATAGAGAGAGAGAGAGGAAGAAAGAAAGAGAAAATGAAATGAAGTGAGGAAAAGATGATTTATTCATAAAAAGAGAAGGAACACAGAAAGATAGAGAAAAGGGAAGAGTCAAGGGAGAGAAAAGGGAGACGGAAAGAGCGAAAGAAAAAGAGGAAAGAGAA
>BOPN01001151.1:126969-129469 GCA_017312705.2 Penaeus japonicus | reverse complement strand
CTCGTCCTCGTCCTCCTCGTTCTCCGACGTCTCCTCGAACTCCTCGAGGGACGTGTCGAGACTCGAGCTCGTGTTCTTGGGGTAGTGGCGCGCCTTGTGGACCTCCCAGTACACCTCCGAGCGGAAGGTCTCGTTCAGGTGGGCGGCCAGGGCGTCTTGGGGCTCCACTACGCCCACCACGCCCGAGGTCAGGTCAGGGGTCAAGTGGGAGGTGAAGTGAGGGACGTCGACGCCTTCGCTGTTATTGTTGTTGTTGTGGTTCCTGTTTTGGTTGTAAATGATACGTGGTTTCTTTGGCTTCTCCTCCATGGCCTCCTTCGTGCAGAGGCTTCGATCCCTTGCAACTCTCCTACTGAGGATGTTCGAGAATATCCACACCTCACGATGCTAGCTAGCACTGTGCATGATTTAGTTTCTTGTGCAATCCCTTTCACAACCGCTCGACGATCTTAGCGCACAATAATGATACAAGTTGCAAAAAAAATAAAAGGAATCTTACAGCTCAACGTATGCAACTTGATGCCTAATTAACACCCCAAGTATGCAAAATCACGCGCACCATCGCTAAAAAAAAAAAGATACACATCTAATTATCTCCATATCGCACAAGATCTGGACTCTTATCGTAGTGATAAGATTGCTTCATGACTTTTCTCGTGCTAGTCCGTGCATCGTTTTGCAAGATGTTCAGCCGAACCTTTCAATTTGACACTGATATTAAATCGCGGATCTCCATTACACTCTCCTTGTCATGCTCTAGCAAGATTAATTTGCATAGTGCAACACTCACTTCATTCCGGGTGAAAATAAGATTGATTCACTGAATTTAAATTCCGACTGACAATTTAAAGGGTATTTCCTGCCCCGTGTAACGCTGTGTCATTACACACGTTTTCCTAAAATTTCTATATTTTGAATTTCGTAAGCTCTATCAAACGAAACACTGAACAGATGTTTAAATTTTCCGAAATGAACTGACCTATGGCACATGTATCACAGATTTAGCACTTAAAATCATGCACTTCGGATATGCACAACTCCCTTTTCAGGTCATGGGATCTACTACGGAGAGAAAAAACGAGCATCTCTCCTCCTCCGACCACTACCGTTCCCATACTGACTGAATGAACAAGTTGTCAGACCTTACCTTGTGGGATGCCGCTTGAGTTACCGGTTACGGTTTTCCGTGAAGATTTAGTTTTCCAAAACAAAACCTATCTATAAAAACTATTACAATTCGACAAAAACATTACTAATCAAAATACATAAACAAAATTCAAAATGACAAAATCAGCCCTCTGGCTATACTTCGAAAAAATAGTCCATTAAGTAACGTATTGGAAACCCCGCCATCCACCTGCCTGACCGAAGTATCCCGTGTTATCACTACGCTATTGCTCCTTCTACAAGCCTTTGCATGATAAGCACCAGACTTCATCTCTGTCACATGCTAATTGTTCTTATACAGCAGAACGTAGAAAGTTCTTTTGAGAATCCATTTAGTGGCTGGGATGAGAGAAGAGGGAGGGAAGAGGGAGAGAAGAGGTGAGAAGAGGAGGGCTATCGGGAGGGAGGAAGGGAGGAGAAGGGAGTTAGGGAACTGAAGGAGAGGGAAAGGAGAGGAAGGGGAGGTGAAAGAAAGGAAGGAGAAGGAGGGAGAGGTAAGGGATGAGGGAACGGAAGGTGGAGGGAGGGGAGAGAGAGAGAGAGAGAGGGAGAGGCAAGGGTAGGGGTGAGGGGGGTGGGGAGAATGAGTGGATTAGCACAAGGTCGCAAAACCTCGACTCGATATCCACCCACCTGTCACATCATACGACACCCACACATCGCGCCACATTGTTCACGCCCACATCTACGGCTTGGGCGAGGGAATACGTGTTCCAAAAGAAAACAAAATAAAAAAGAAAAGAAAACAGCAGAGTGACTAAACCTTTCCGAGAACACAAGCTGCACCAATTCATCCTTCTGCCGTCACATTTCCTAGTAATTCACACTCATGATTTTTTTTATACATAGTTGTATATGTATATATCAATACCTATATCTATCTATCTATTCTATTTATCTATCTATCTATCTATCTGCCTACCTACCTATCTATCTATCTATCTATCTATCTATCTATATATCTATCTATCTATCTATCTATCTATATATCTATCTATCTATCTATATATATATATATATATATATATATATATATATATATATATATATATATATATATAGTTATATGCATACATACTTATTTATATATGTACGTATGCATGAGAGAGAGAGAGAGAGAGAGAGAGAGAGAGAGAGAGACAGACCGAGAGAGATACAGAGAAAGAGAGAGAAAGATACAGAGAGAGAGATACAGAGAGAGGGAGATAGAGAAAGAGAGTCAGACAGAGAAAGATAATCAGATAGATAAATCTACAGATAAACAGATAGATAGATAGATAAACAGCGACTGCGTTCACCTACTTACGAATGTAAGAGGAGGAGGAGGAGGAGA
>BOPN01001151.1:119469-121969 GCA_017312705.2 Penaeus japonicus | reverse complement strand
GCTATTTAATATTTTAATGCACAGACTATTAAGCAATATACCACTAGAGGGCAGTGATTCCATTATTTGTTATGCTGATGACATCTGCATTAAAACTTCATCCGAGGATAGAATGCAAAAAATTCTTAATGTACTGTCCACAAAAGCTACTGAGTGCGGTTTGATAATCTCAGTTGAAAAAACCAAGGCACTCAATCCTCTTACAATCCCACTGCCAAACTTTCATATAGATGACATTGAGCTAGATCTTTGCCACAAATACAAGTATCTCGGGGTGACTGTTAACGACACAGAACTCATTATGAACTTAAAGAAAAGACTGTGGGAGCAGCTGAAGCCACTCAAGACTCTTGTTGGCAGAGAACATGGTGTCAATGTTAACATTGCAAGACTCTTTTACTTATCATACATACGGTCAGTCGTAGATTACCATGCCTTACACCTTGTATCATTTAAGGAACTGTATTAACTTGTCTAGAAATTGTACAGGACCAGCCATGAGGATCATTCTCGGTGCTCCTAAAACAACGAGGATTGTGAACATGAGAAAGGAATTCAACTTGCCATCTATTTATGAAAGAATATCATACATCAATACTATTTTTGGTGTCAAAGCAATTAAAGAACCCTTCTATAATACAGAGTTCCAGAGGCAACTTAAATATAAGATAGTGAATTCATCTTTGCACAGCAAGTGTTGAGTCGCCCTCAAATTCATGGTTGCAAGCGACATACAAATCCATACACCAATTAAATATGTCCTTGAGTAGGTTCCATATGGACGTTCTCTTCCACCATGGAAAATGTCGACATTGAACGTGGTTTCATACTGATGTCCCTAAAAAAGACAGTTTCTTCAGCTGTACTTAAGCAACACACCCTTGCAACCATTAATGAGCATCTTGAAACTCTGAATATTGACTATGAATGTTACACTGGTGGATCCTTATAGTCTGGAAGTAGAGTAGGATGTGCTTATGTTGTATATAAAAAAATATTTTGAAGCACCAAGATTGTAGGAGGGATCATGAATGGGCGAGCACTACGCAAACTGAGTTGGCAGGAATACTCATAGCCACAGACTTTCTGTTAACCCAAGGCTCAGGAGTAATTTTCGCGACCTGCAGAGTGCTCTCCAGACTCTGAACACCCTTGATAAAGGTGCTGGAAATATCGTAAATGATATAAGAATAAATGTACATCGCGTCAAGGAGCGGGGCCATGTTATACATTTTGTGTGGATACCATCGCATGTTGGAATCGCTAAACATGATCATGCTGATCGCCTAGCGAGGGCAGCATGTGATAAGCAAATTGTGGATATAGACGTTGGCATACCTCTTGCTAGGATCTCACACATAATAAGGGAGGACTTGATGGAGCTAACAAACTCTCAAAGACCCGGAAGTTGCAGCATAAAAACATTTTGACCAGTTCTCGCAGGAGAGATTCATTTATGGGTCATACAAGACAAGGACAAGACAATGTGATATTGTGACTGCAAGAATTAGACTTGGATACAGAATGTATTGGCAGGTCAGTTCAGAATGCAATGTAGAAAAAACTAAATGCAGACTTTGCAACGAAGAGTATAAACGAACACTTGAACATTACATTTCAGAGTGCCATATGATACAACCTTTCAGACCACCTAGCATGAGGTACGCAGAGTTATGTAATTATTTCATAACATCAACTGTACTAGAAGATGTAATTATGCTATATCCGAAATTCGGTATATGATACCCTATTATAACATTTATCTAATGTCTATTCACGTTGATATACTATAGAATATAATCATGTTATTACCTTAATTTGTAATACAATGTTAGCAACAATGTCATGACGACATAAATGTATCAAAGCTTGCCCATGCCTGTGCAGTTAGCCAGGGTGGTAAATAAAGATCTAATCTAATCTTTTTTGTAACTGAAACTATTACGAGAGTTCTTGTGATCAAAACAAGAAAAAAAAATCAATACTTCATTGACTCTCGTTCTATTGCGTTCATAATAAACATTAGAAAGAGAAAGAGGGAGAGAAAGAGATAGGTAGCTAGACGGATAGGTAGATAGCAAGATAGATAGATAGGGAGAGAGAGTGAGAGAGAATGAGAGAAAGAGAGTAAGAGAGAGAGAGTGAGAAAGAGAGAGTTAGAGAGTGAGAGAGAGAGAGAGAGAGAGAGAGAGAGAGAGAGAGAGAGAGAGAGAGAGAGAGAGAGAGAGAGAGAGAGAGAGAGAGAGAGAGAGAGAGAGAGAGAGAGAGAGAGAAAGTGAGTGAGTGAGTGAGTGAGTGAGAGAGAGAGAGACTGAGAGAGAGAGAGAGAGAGAGAGAGAGAGAGAGAGAGAGAGAGAGAGAGAGAGAGAGAGAGAGAGAGAGAGAGAGAGAGAGAGAGAGAGAGAGAGAGAGAGAGAGAGAGAGAGAGAGAGAGAGAGAAAGAGCGAGAGAAGAAGATGAGTAGATAGATAGAGGGAGAGGAGAATCATAATACATCAGT
>BOPN01001151.1:106969-111969 GCA_017312705.2 Penaeus japonicus | reverse complement strand
TCTTTTGCGTCGACCTTCGCGTCGTAATAAAATTAAAAGGACCGAAAGCATCGACAAAAAACATAACTGATTGTTCATAATTGTGACAAGTATACAGATATATCTATTCAAAAAATCTCGAGTATCAAGTTCCGGTGTGAACGATAAGAACAGTTTTACGATCAACAAAACTTCACGAACTGGACTTGTCTGTGTGTGTGGAAACGTGTCTCCTCCGTCGCATTCATATAACTTCCCCTGTTTTATGAATGGCGACTGGATGCGTTGAAGCCCCGCGGAGACATGAAATAACCAAGTCATTCTTATCAAAGGAATAATATCTACATTCAACAAAACGAAATTTGCAACTGTATCTACATCATAGCAGGGTTAAGGTAGTACAAGAATCTAATGCTAATGCTTATTACATATTCAATCTCGTTGTCTCGTGAAACAGTATTAATTACTCACACTCTGCACTAAGTGGCAAAGGAAAACACTCGCCTCTGTGGTATGATTGTTTATCCGTTATCATATTTATATCCCGAAAAAATGAGGAGTGAAAATATTTCACTGTAAGATCAAAAAATAATAATCCGAAGAAATACATTTTTTCCTTTAGTTTGCCCGTCCCAACGCTGCCCCCTCTGTACGTTTTCTTTGACAAATGGCTCAGCTGGAGGGGTGACTCGCGTGGAACTGTCGGCAGGATTTACTGTACGGTTGAAAAACCATACATACACACGAGAGTAAGGTACATTGTTGTATTCTTATTTTATTGATGATACAGCCACATAAATGTATTCTAGACATTATGATTAAAGTGATTATCCTCTAATCAGTCTAATTTTGAAGAGCACACTAAGCAATATATAATATATATTTCAATAAATCCATACAGGGAATTTCAAAATGTAAACAAAGTTTGAGTATTCTATATCCTATGTTAATACGACTAATGTATTAGCAGTGCGAGATCTACTCTAGACTTATTGTGCAATCGGAATGGAATCTTCACTGGAAAGTGCAGGAGGTTATACTAATCTAGTTTGCAAAATCAAAAACTGTCCGCTACTTGTTGCTTGAGCTATGTACCACCAAATTGCCGTCCGACTACGGATGAAATACGCGAGAACGAACGCCAACGAGGACTTTCTGTATAAGAAGGCGCTTTACAAGAGCTACAAGGTATAAAGATTGTACCCTTGAAGAAGATAGGAGCTGCAAGTACGGTTTGACATCAAGGCAATCAGTAGCTGTTATACACACGCTTCAGGTGTACAGAAACCCTTCAGTAGTTCTGGGGTTTTTAGCTCTCTTCTTCCTCTCTCTCGGATCACAGACTCCTTCCTCCTCGCCAACGGAGATACCATGACAGTGATATTGTAGGCTCAAATGTGTTTCACGTAGATAAAACGAACAACAAAACAACGCAACGCAGGAAAACGACAAGTACACATATTTCGTAGGGTTCGGTGAAAGACAAGATTTTGAAAGCTGCTCGCCAGAGAGGTCTCTGTGCGGCCGCGGGACAGCTGTGTGGTACACTGAGAGAATGATGGTTCAACAACGAGCATTATGGAGCGCTGTTGACACTGGTGCTCTTAGAGTGTATGCAACAACGCCGTTGCCGTGTCATTGACAACAGACAGGTATTTGAAGAAGCTCTTACGCTACTACCATTCTTCTTAGAAGTTATTAGTTATTTATTTATATCATCCTGGACTTGGGAGGGGAAAGTGTGGGTATTCCTCACTTGATCAAAAAATACTCGACGAAAAGACTGTTATTTTTTTTAAAGTGACACTAAAAAACAATACATATCTTTGAAGCTCATGTCCAAACAGACGACACGAAAAAGGGGTGGGGGGGTTGGGGGAGGAAATGACCATATGAAATACAGTCAGGCCTAAACTGACCAAGTTTCTCATAACATTTGGATCTTTTCTTTTTTTTAATGGCTTGTGATAGCATCTCGTCAAAAGGAATATCTCTACTTTACTACATTCTTCTATTGCATATTTGGTAAATACAATAAATGATTTATTTTATATATGTAGAAACTCCCAATATGTATATCAAACTGGACCACTACTCGATAAGATTTCAAACTACAATATCTATCAGTTTTATTAAATCTTCCGGGCAGACCTGTTTTTTTTTTTTTTTTTAATAGAAATAGTATTTCATTTAATCTACTTTCACTACTTCAGGTTTGAGTTCATGAAAAGGTCACACGATCTGCATAGAAGATGATATTGTTTATATTTCAGTGTAATACTGTGAGAGATGTACAACGGGACCGAAGCTTCGAGACAACGATTCGCCAAGAGGTTCGGAAGTTCCTCGTGAATGAAGCAAACACTGGATTAGACGAACCTGACATTAATCAAACAGTGGACGCCGAAGTAGCTTTGCTTTGTCCACGCACACAAGAATCACACAAGGTGTCTGCTGGTGGGTATGTGTCGCCTTATTTTATCTTATACATATATATTTTTTTTTCTTGTTTTTTTTTTTCTTCTTTTCAATCTTATTTTGAGGAAAATCTTTAACCAAGTGTTCGTTGACGGGAGGTTGCATTAATAGTTATTTCGTGCTTGTATATTGTATAGATTTGCTCTGGTTCGACGAGCAATCCGTGGCTTAGTGTGCTCTACCACGAGTTTCATTGAGGTGTTCATTAGGCAACTCCAGGGACGTGATAGTGCTGTAGTTCCCCCTGGACGTTGGATATTGGTTTTGTTTATAGTTGGACTCTTAAGTTTAACTCTCATGTTCTTGTGAAGTCAAGAACTTGTATCATCTCCGTGATATTAGTTGCTCACATCGTTATTATGCTATGTATATATATATATGATTATATCTAAATTTATGTATATGTATAATGATGCTTTTAGTAAATAATAAAAAGCTTGCATGAGTATATTAATATTTTTAAGAGAATGCTAAGAAGAAACACATTCCTCAATTGTAGCTGATTATAGATTTAAGGTTATTATTATTATTATTATTATTATTATGTATTTTTTTTCTCGTTTTCTCTCTCAGAAAGTTCCAAATATACTCGTGGTCCCTAACACACACGATCTCCTACAGTTGAGCTTTATCCAATGTTGTATAATAAATCCTACTTCAGTGAAGCAACGGCCGGGGACCCAGAGGGAGCCCGAGGTCCCCGCGCCCTTGAACGACTTCGAGTCCTTGGTTCGCGTCTTCGCTCGACGGGGAACGGGAGCGCTCGGAGCGGTGACGGGTCTTGAGGTCCCGCTCGGGCCGGTTGGCTTGGCCCTCGCCGCCCCCTTCGTCACGCCCACGGGAGGGGGGCGCTCATCCTCGTCGCCTGCCGCCGGCGCCGTCGTGTCCTCCTCCTCCTCGGTGTGTCCGGGCGCCTCCCTCCGGGCCCAGGTAGACTCGGAGGGCGACGTCTGGCGGCGGCGGCGGCGGCGGCGGCGTATCCTGCTGGGGCTTCTTAGTCCACGGTCTCGATGGCGACGGTGGTCTCGGCCTCCTTCTTGGAGGGGCTGGGCGTCTTGGCCCCGCCCGCCACCGAGCCAGTGGCGGAGACGGCGGACATCGCGCTTCCTCGCCTTCCTGCAACACCAACTGCACTTTACTCAGTCAGCCCTAACGCGGCAGGGTCTCCTCTGCCTTGCAAGCCGCGCCTGCCGCCTACTCACTGGGCTGTGCGGCCGCCTACGCTAACAGTGTCTTTGGCATCTAGGCTGAACAGGTATATATGACAGCTTTGATCTTTAATCTTTATATCATTGTTATATCATGTGTAATGCATCCTAGGGTTCACTCTGTCTTCTTTCCTACTCTAACTCTGTCGAAAGAATTATGGTTAATATTTATCCTATGAAATATATGGTCTGCATTATTTTCTAAGTTTTTGAAAAGTAAGGAATACTAACGACTAGCTATAAAATGACTGGATTGCAAGTCCCATCAAGAGTGAGGCTGCATACGTTGTACCCATGCATTAGAATTTAAAAAACTATCTACTTTCGTGTTTATGAGTCCTAGGCTAAGTCACTGTATATATAAAAAACGGGTTTTTAAATAGGTAAAGTATTTGTACTAGTCCTATACATACTATAATACAGATATATAGAAAAATATTAGCTAGGAAATGGTTGATTGCCTGCGCCAGGTTTTCTCAGGTACGCTAAAAAAAAATAATATCTTGCAACATATCACACATGCCACCGAGTTCAAACATCATTTATCATTACTTTCTTGGTTGAATTCTGTCAGTAGAGTTACATTAGCGTGCGTCCAATGTAATTCTATACCAAACAGTTGGCATAACAACAGTTTCACCCAACAAACCTCTCTACCAATGGCAAACTGGAAACTTACGCTCTCTCAGAAACAGCACTGGAAGCCACTAGAACCACTAAATGGGTGACTAGCGTATTTGTCTCAACTCACGTACAAGCTGTATGAGTCCTTCTGACCAACTCAGTTTGGTCTGATGGGCAGCGGTTGGCACTCAGGGCTAAAGGATAAATACTCTCGTTAACGCCCCCGGTTGTCAGTCTCTCTCTCTCGCTCTCTCTTTCTCTTTCTCTCTTTCTCCCGTGGAAGGAGAGGTGGAACTAGCTCGTCCCCCTCCGTCACTCCGTTCTTGCTCACTGACTAGTCAACGAATGTGAGGAGGGGCGGGGAGTTTGGATAAGTCTGGTGTGAACGTGTGGCTGATTTCACCTGTTCCTCAGGGTTTTCTTATCCTTCTCTCAAATCAGCGTGATTATGGTTGTGCTGGGATTTTGTTTATTTTGGTGTGTGTGCTTCTATTGTTTTATTTTTATTATTATTATTATTATTATTTTTTTGCCATCTTTTATTTCTCTTTTGTTTGTTTTGTTTTGTTTTGTTCTCCAGTGGGATGGTTTAGGTGAGATTATAGAAGCTCACGGACCCGATATATAAGGCTCCGGTAGTTTTAGATAGCCTAGCTTTTTTTTTTTTTTTTTTTTTTTTTTTTTAAGAGTGTGACCTAAAAAAAAAAAAAA
>BOPN01001151.1:101969-104469 GCA_017312705.2 Penaeus japonicus | reverse complement strand
AAGTCAGAATGAGAAAGTGAGTGAGTGAGAGAAAAGAATAAGAATTAGAAAAAAAAACGAATTCTTTCTTTCTCTTTACCTTAAAAAAAAAAAAAAAAAAAAAATCACGGCAAAACTAACAACCACAAAAGGGAACATACAAAGAGATGGAAACTCTCAAGGAAAGGTCCTTTGAAAAGGGATACTGAATTGACCACTAAGAAAAAAAAACAAGAAAAAAAGAAAAGAAAATACAATGACTACCATTGTTTTTTCTCCAAAATTCTAATGAAAAAAGTGACATTGAGAGTGGGACCCTACACAAAAACGTCTTTCCATTTTGTTAACTCACCCCAGAGCAGGAACCAGATAAAGGCCTTTTTTGCGTGCTCCAACTGGACCAAAAAGTTTGCTATATAAGCTCGTTCGTTCCTCCGTGGCTAAAGACAAGAGCCAAGATATGAAAGAATGTATGGGAAAGAGAGAAATAAAGAAATAGAGAAAGAAGAAGGGGAAAGAGAGAGAGATAGAGTGAGAGGGAGGGAGAGAGAGAGAGAGAGAGAGAGAGAGAGAGAGAGAGAGAGAGAGAGAGAGAGAGAGAGAGAGAGAGAGAGAGAGAGAGAGAGAGAGAGAGAGAGAGAGAGAGAGAGAGAGAGAGAGAGAGAGATTGAGAGAGAGAGAGAAAAAGTATAGGGGGATACAAGTTCAAAAAAAAAAAAAAAAAAGAGGAAGAAGAAAAGAAGACAGAGAAAAGAAAAGAAAAGAAAAAAAAAATGTACAGTCAACTTCTCATCGTTTTCTCTAATATCTTGAGGAAGCCGCGAAACTTTTTCGTCCAGGTGTTGTAGGAGAGAGAGAGTACTTGGGGGAGTTGCAATGGAGGAGAGAGAAGTTGAGGGTGGGGTCCAACAGCTGTGTGTGGCGCTGCGGGAGTGGTTCGTGCCGCCGGCGAGAGCTCAGGGCCCTTCCGCCGCCTGCTCGACTACCGACAGCGGTCCTCACCATCTCACAGGGAGTCCAGGGACGGAAGACGCTGGTATGACACCGCTGGGCCTCACGGGGGCAGAAGTGTGGGGGCGGGGGGCAGGGCAGAGAGGGAGGGAGGGAGGGGAGGGGGGGGCAGGGTGACACCAACAAGTTATGCTAGTGACAACGTTTTTGACGGATTTTAGATTTTTTTTTTTTTTTTATCAATCTTTTCTTTCTTTTTTTTTTCTTTTTTTTTTGGGTCATCCTCTCAGAGAAACATTCCAAGACTGGGTAATAAGAAACTCGAGTTATTTGTGATGATATTCACATGCAAGCCACTGATAAGGCATTCAAGAAATGGTAGAATTCTTTCTTTTATGTCATGACCTGGCGACTTTGTCTAAGTAAGGCCAATATAAAAATGCAATATGCAAAATTCAAACGCCATAGTAAAGATCACGCACTGCTTTAATGAATGGAAGAAGCAGACTGCTTGAATAACAGTGAGCCGGCATCCCCCCGGGCCGCCCTACGCGCGCGCCTGGCCCAGCAGGACGCCCGAAGGAGGTCCTGCGTCCTACAGCCCGCGGCAGGGACCCGGGAGGGCGCAAGAGCTCGGTGTATGAGTGGGAGGGAGGGAGACAGTGAGGGACTGGCCACGCCCCAACAACTCTAACCTTTGGCCAGAGAGCCATTGGGTGACCGGGTGGCTGCGTTGACGGAGGTGACAGAGGGGGCCCGAGAGGGGGCTCGCACGCTGGCCCGGGACCCCCGGCGCTCCCCACGGGCGGGGCTCAGCAACTTACTGTCTTTGAACAGCGAGGCGTTCATCAGGCGGGGGTTGGGGGTGTTGAAGATGGAGCGGTTCTCTCGGAAACGGGCTCTGCAATGGAAGGGGCACAGCGCGTGAGCGAACCTGAGCGGGACGTCGGGGAAAGGGGGATCAAGCTGGCCTGGGGACAGATTATAGGCCTGTTTACGGGGGTCACGTGAGGCCTATAGCCATGGCTTAGGCTGGCTTAGGTCATAGACCAAGACTACTGCTCTTTAGGCTTATCCGGACTCCGGTGACCTCGCTGGACAAACATCTGGAAATAGAACAAGAGCTTAAACATGAACACGTGACCTGTTATGAATGGGTGAACAGGAGCAAAGAGAGAAATAGTGATAAAGAGCGAACAAGAGAGAAAACGGGGATAATTAGTCGAGCGAATGAGCACAGCCGACATCCGTACTCACCGCTAAAGATATATTAAAAAAATATATATATAGTGAAGGATGTCGACAAAGACAAGAACAAATACATTCAATTTTATATGTTACTCTTTCCTTGTGCTCGTAGTGCATGGCGCATGGACCTTGTGGGCAGCCTGACCTCATGACCTGCCTGACCCAACATCGAGTGTGACCTACAGGTGTGCAGGTGCTCCTTCTACGTGACCCTATAGGCATAGGTGCTCCTTCATGGTGCTTTCTCCACAATATACCTTAACAGGAACGGTGCATATTATAATGGGGGAAGTTAATTATCATATTTAGAATGAGTCCTTAT
>BOPN01001151.1:91969-94469 GCA_017312705.2 Penaeus japonicus | reverse complement strand
AATGATTATAACATTAATAATGATGATAATGATAATGATAATAGCGGTGACGATGGCGATGATGATTAGAATAATGATGATGATGAGAATAATGATAATGCTAGGGATGATAATAAATGATGATTATAATGACACACTAGTTACTACTTCTATTACTACTTAAGGACAATAATTATGATGATAATGATAATGACCATACTGATAGTGATATTGATAGTAAGGATAATAAAAACTGTAATGATAATAATGGTAATGATAATGATAATGATAACAATAACAACAATAATAACTGTAATAATGAAAATGTAAATAATGATAATGATGATGATGATTATGATAAAAACGATGATAAGGATGGGAAAGCTAATAATGATAATAGCAATAACATCACTAAAAATGAAAACAAAGGTAATGATGATGATGATGATAATAATAACAATAATAATAGTAAAAAATATAGTGATTATGATGATGATAATGATAATAGTAAATATTATGATAATGATGATAATGATAATTATAAAATTATTAATGTTAATGATAATGATAACAATAATGGTGATGATGATAATAATAATGACAATGATAATAATAACAATGATCATAATGATTATAATGATGATAATGATAATAACAATAATAGTAATGATGATAATAATGATGATAATGATAATGATAATTATACTAACAGTAGTAATGATAATTATCGTAATAGTAATAATGATAATTATAGTAAAAACAATAATGATAATATTGACAACGAAAATAATAGAGATAACGATAATAATGACATGATAATAATGATGATAAAATTAATGATGGTAATAACGATAACAATAATAATGATAATGAGGATCACAACCATAGCAATAATTCTTATCATCATTGATATCATTGTCATTATCATCATTTTCATCATCATTGCTATCCTTATCCTTGCTGTTATTATTATTATTATTATTATTTTAATTATCATTAGTATCATTACCCTTACTATCATTAATTTTATTATCATTATCATAATTATAAAAACTACGATTTACATTATCATCATTACTATTATTATCAGGATGATATGAAATTGAGAGACATAAGTAGATAGTTAGACTGATAGATAAAGAGGTAGATATATATGTGGATAGATAGATAGATAGATTGATAGATAGATAGATAATGAGAAAGAGAAAAAGACAGAGAGAAAGAGAAAGAGAGAGAGAGAGAGAGAGAGAGAGAGAGAGAGAGAGAGAGAGAGAGAGAGAGAGAGAGAGAGAGAGAGAGAGAGAGAGAGAGACAGACAGACAAACAGACAGAGACAAAACAGAAACAAAGACAGAGACAAAGCCAGACAGACAGAGGTAGAGAAAGAAAGATAAATTGAAAGATTAACAGACAGACAGAGGCAGTGCAAAGTAAGACTCGAATAAGCCACACGCACACACACACAATACAAAGTCTTAGAAAGTCTTAGCTAAATCTTGTTACTCCGAAGCACTACTGAATTAAGAAAAAAATAGACTTATTTACGATAGATAATATGCTTTTAGGAGAAATTAGATTTATTGATTTTTTTTAGTAGCAAGATAAAGATAGTTAATACATACAAGCATGCAAATTAGTAAATGGCTCCATCTAGTTATGGAAAAGGAGAAAAAAAAAGATGGAGAGGGAGAGTTTTATCAGGTTTTAGAGAACATGCAATAAACAACATTATTTCCATCTCATTAGGAGTAGATTTTACGTCACTCGAAAATCGACCTTGTGAATACATACCCATAGGGATCAAATTTCTTTCCCCTCTGATTTATTTCTCTTTCTTTCCTTCTTTTTTTCTTCTCGTTTTCAACTTTCTCCTTCTCTCTCTTTCCCTCTCCATCTCCCTTCCTTCCATCCTTCCATGACACGTCATAAAACCACAGAACCTTCAAGCTTGCAAGCTTTTAAGTAACAAGCCTTCTTGCAAATCTGCTTTTCGTCTTTTTTCTGCTTTCATAAGTTAGACGTTTCAGAAAACAAACAAACAAACAAACAAACAAACAAACGGATAAATTGATAAGTAACCAAATAAACAAAGCATCTAAGCTGTAATATATAGATATATATACACATAACCTACGTCACCTATAGTTGCTTCTTAGAAGATATAATCCAATATACAGGTTCTGAAAAATAAAGTTAAAGGAACAGACGGGAGTACAATGTTGCATTCAATGTCGGAGGGTGAAGGTCGCTGCAAAGGAGCAGTTGAGCATGAAGGAGGGGGGAGGGGGGTGATTGAGAGAGGGGGGAGGGGGGTGATTGAGAGAGGGGGTAGGGGTGAGGGTGGGGGTGAGGGTTGGGGGGTAAAAGGAAGGAATGAAAGGAGGGGAAGAAGAGAAGGAGGAAGGAGGAGATGGGGATTAAAAGAAGGAGGAGGTCGCAGAAGGAAGCGATGAAGTAGGAAGTAGAAATGGAAAGAGGGGAAGAAAAGAAGGAAGAGGGAGGAGCATGGAGGAAAAGAAGG
>BOPN01001151.1:69469-74469 GCA_017312705.2 Penaeus japonicus | reverse complement strand
CTCCCTCCTCTCCCCTTCTCCCTATGTTCCCCTTCTCTCTTTCCCTCCCTCCCTCTTTCCTCTACCCCTCTCTCTCTCTTTCTCCTTCCCTCTCTCCTCCCCCCCCCTCTCTCTCTCCCTCCCTCTCTCTCTCTCTCTCTCTCTCTCTCCCTCTCTCCTCTCCCCTCCTCCTCCCCTTCTCTCCCTCTCCCTCTCCTCCCCTCCTCTCCCTGCCTCTATCTCTCTCCTTCTCTTCCTCCCCCTCTCCCTCTCTCTCGAACTCTTTCCTCTCCCTCTCTCTCTCCTCTCTTCCTATCCTCCCCCTCCTCTCCCTAATCCCCTTCCCCCCCCCCCCCCCCCTCCCCCCCTCTCTCTCCTCCCCCTCCTCTCCGTAACTCTTCCCCCCTCCCCTCCCCCTCCCCCTCCTCCCCCTCCCCTCCCCTCCCCCTCCCTCCTCCCCCCTCCCCCTCCCCCCTCCCCTCCCCCTCCCTCCCTCCCCTCCCCCCCCCTCTCCCCCCCTCCCCCTCCCCTCCCCTCCCCCCTCCTCCTTTCCCTAACTCTTCCTCTCTGACTCCTTTCCTCTCCCTCTCTCTCTCCTCCCCTCCTCTCCCTAACTCTTTCCCCTCCCCTCCCACTCTCCCTCTCTCCTCTAACTCTTTCCCTCCCCCCTCCCCCCCTTCTCCTTCTCCCTTTCCCCCTCCCTCCTCCTCTTCTCTCTCCCTCGCTCTCCCCTCCCCCTACCTCTCCCTCACCCCTCTCTCCTCTCCCTCCCTCCCTCCCCCCTCTCTCTCTCTCTCTCCTCCCTCTCCCTCTCCTTTAACTCTTTCCCCCTTTCCCCTCTCCTCCCTCTCTCCCTCTCCCTCTCCCTCTCCCTCGCTCTCCCCCTCCCTCTCCCTCTCTCTCTCTCCCCCTCCCTCTCCCTGCCTCGTCACGCCCCACACGTCCGGCAGAAATGATGGCATTACCGAGACAATTTAAGAGCCTCTCTCCAGTGTTACTCTGAGGCAAAAGATCCCTTCAGCTTCTCCCGAGGGGCTGTGTGTTGTCTTATTGTTTATTTTTTTTTTTTACTTTTTTTCTACGTGGTTTTCTTTTTCTGTTTTTTTTTCTTCTTTTGCTCAATTTTTTGTTTATTTTTCTCCTCCTTATAATTCTTTTTTTTCTTCTTTTTTCGTGTTTTTCTTCTTCTTCTTCTTCTTCTACTTCTTCATTTTCATCTCCTGCTTCTTTTTTGTGTTCTTCTTCTCCTTATTCTTCTACTTCTTCCTTTTGTTATTGCGTCTTCTTATTTCTCTTTGTTTTATGATGTTGTTTCATCTTCATACTTGTTTCTTCATTTTCTTCTTCTCCTCTCGTTCATCCTTGTTTTTCCTTCTTCTTCTTCTTTCTCTTCTTATTATTACTATTAACCTTTTTTCTTCTCATTCTTCTCTTTCATTTTTTTCCCTTAGAATATGCATGTTGTGTATCCCCTTCTATCTTGTTTTGTTCTCCCTTTTTCATGATGTGGAATTTAAAATAAGATGGAGAGGGGAAAAAGAGGGGAGGGAGAGGGGAATGGAAAGGGAAGGGAAGGGGGGGAGGGAAAGGGGGGGGGGGGGTCCAAGGCCTAGTAGTCTTGATAACGATAATAATACCGATATCAAAATAATCATAATTATCATAGCTTCCATGTGGTTAATGATAGTGCTAATTATCATGAAATAAAACAAGATGAAAACAAAACAAAAACATTTAGAGCTATAAATGACGAATATCTAATATGTTTATCTATGCATCAAGTTCGTACTATCTCTAATTGAAAGCAAACAATGAAAGATAATGAGTGTGTTTTGCAATTAGTGGATATCTTTGTATTTTAAGTTTACTTAGAATTTGGCAAACGGGCTTCCTTTTTTCGAGAATTTTCTTTATTTAAAGGCTCATATTTGTGTACACACTAATTGATACAGATACACACACAGACACACACACACAAGCATGATCATAAACACAAAAACACACATACACAGACACAAACACAACACACACACACACACACACACACACACACACACACACACACACACACACACACACACACACACATACAGAGACACGCACACAGACACGCACACACAAGCGCACGGTCATAAACACAAAAACACACACATACACAGACACAAACACAAACATATGCAACAAAATTAATATTGTGGTGATCTTTTCTTTATAAAGAAATCCAACGATGGATTTCATTAGGGTCTAGAGAGGTACAAAACTCTACGGGAACAATACGCCATGTTTACATACTTCGGAATCGCTCAACTTGAAGTAGCAAAAGTCAATAAAACTTTATAGGCGGCCACATTACAGTTCGTTGCAGGATTATAAGACTGAAGACAATAGAGAAAGAAAGAAAGAAAGGTTGAAGAAATCGAGGATATAAGAAAGGAAAAATAACAATATGATGACAATGATAAAATGATGATAATGATAATGATAATATTGATGATGATAATAATGGTAGGTACAATAATAAAATGATAATAATAATGATGATAATGATAATAATAATAGTAATGAACATTATATCAACAACAACGGGAGTAATAACACTATCATAATAAAATAGTGATGATAATGTAATAATAATAACGATAAAAGTTATAATAACAACAATAACAACAACGCCGCATTACTTGGTATCACACACTACTCACCACAAGAAATTCTTTCTCTTTTTCTTTCCTTCTGGTGACATAAAATCTTTAAATAGATTGTAGGTATCTATTGATATCACCTTGATTACGTCTCCTGGCTGGCAGTTGAGGTGATTGATAGGATACTCAACAATAGGACTATAATTCATCTGAGCCTATCCCCCCTCCCCTTGCCCCTACCCCCCTACCTTTCATTCACGCCCCCCCCCCCCCCTCGCATACCTTCCCAAATATCCAATCTTTATTTTAAAATGCTTATTATTTCCTTTATACTTAAGGAGAAATGAAGAAATGTAAAATGATACGATAATGCATTTTAATATCTCTCCCTACACTTAAAAAAAAAAAAAAAACTCGATAAAACACATAAATGACAAACAGGTAAACAAAGATATGTTTACATAAATTAATAAAGCAAAACGAAACGAATTGGAAAGGCAAATTATGAATATAAATATACAAAGGAATATATACATATATATATATATATATATACATATATATATATATATATATATATATATATATATATATATATATATATATATATATATATATATATATATATAAGAAAGTCTAGTCCTTCAGGAACGACCTTAGATAAAATACCGTGCGAGTTGCAAAGTTCAAATAAGATTAATAAGGATCAAGTCAGTCATAGTATCATAATTATATTTGATAAAGCAGGATGAATAAACATCTTCAACACGATATCTGCCAAATGATTGCATCTATTTAGAAGAACCATGTAAATCTATTTGATTATTTAAATACGATAAAAAAACACACACACACACACACACACACACACACACACACACACACACACACACACACACACACACACACACACACACACACATATATATATATATATATATATATATATATATATATATATATATATATATATGTATATATATATATATATATATATATATATATATATATATATATATATATATATATATATGTACATATATATATATATATATATATATATATATATATATATATATAAATATATATATATACATATATATATATATATATATATATATATCATCATATGCATTTTTTCAAGTAATATTGCAAGAGTCATAGATAAGATATCAATCAATACATCGTTATAGACAGCAAGGCTTAAGAGGAGCTGAGCATAAGAACTTTGTTGACCAGCACATGACATAGTGAAAGGATATCATTATCATTATCATTATTATCATTATGATCGTCATTATTATAATCATCATTATTATCATCATTGTTATCATTATTATCATTATCAATATTATCATGTTTATCATCATTATTTCTAGTATCATTATTCTTTTTATTGTTATTAATTTCTTTCAGATATATGCATGCAATGGAGCAAAATTCTTCGAAAAGTTTAATGACTGTCTTTCTAGAGACGATGAGTCACAATGGAGACATATCTGCTCATATTTTCTTGCGCATTTTTCTGGTTTATTTCTAGTTTTTATATATATATTTTTTATCTGTCTATTTTTTCTCGGTATGTTAATATGAATTTTAGTTGTTGTTGTTGTGGTAAAAATAATGGTAAATTTGGTAAGAGAGAGAGAGAGAGAGAGAGAAAGTAAGAGAGAGAGAGAGAAAGAAAGAAAGGAAGAGAGAGAGATAAAGAGAGAAAGAGAGAGAGAGAGAGAGAGAGAGAAAGAAAGAAAGGAAGAGAGCGAGAGTACATACTGAGAGAGAAAAAGAGAAGGAAAGAAACTACAAGAATAACCGCAAAGATTTCCATTACTCACTCTCTATGACCTCCCCCTCTACCCCTCCCCCTCCCCCCTCCCCCTCCCCTACATTTTTCCCGATTTTCTGCCCCATCGCCGCCTCTCCCCTTTCATTCCCCTCACTCTCGCAACTTGCCTTTTATCCCCCCCATTTCCCCCCTTCTATGGCGTCCTACCCCCCTCCCCCCTCCTCTCCCTCCCCTTAATCGCTCCCCATTAGCTGACAGCTCCCCTCCCCTGCCCCCTCCCCCCCCTCCGTCCATCCACTTCTTGAAATACCATCGCCTATTTCCCTTCTCTCCCCCCCCCCCCCACTCCTCAGCTCCCTTCTCTCCTACTTGTTTCCCTCCCTCACCCAATTATCTTCTCCTCCCTCTCCCCCCTTCTCTCTTCTTCCCCCCTCCCCCTCCCTCCGTTTCCACTACCCTATATTCCCACTACTCTCTCCCTTGCTCCCCCCCCCTCCACCCACTGCAACCCTCCCCTCGTCCTATCCCCTTCAACACACATACCCCTCTCTCTCCTCCCCCCTCCCCTCCAACATCTGCAATCCTATCCATTT
>BOPN01001151.1:56969-61969 GCA_017312705.2 Penaeus japonicus | reverse complement strand
TCCCAGGCAGTCTTTTCGTCTATTGCCAGTCCATTCGTCTATATTTCCCACTGAGTGATGGCGCAATTTCCTTTGAGGTGATGTTTTGATCCTGCTTCTGCTCTCTCTCTCTCTCTCTCTCTCTCTCTCTCTCTCTCTCTCTCTCTCTCTCTCTCTCTCTCTCTCTCTCTCTCTCTCATTCTCCCTCCCTCTCTCTCATTCTCTCTCTTCTCTCTCTCTTTCGTATTCTGTATGTTTCTTTCTCTCTCTTCCATTGCTAACCTCCTAAGGTTTATATTTCATCCTAAATATGCGTATGGGTATCAGATGGAACAGAGAGAGCGAGAGATAGATAGATAGATAGATAGATAGATAGATACAGAGAGAAAGAGAGAGAGAGAGAGAGAGAGAGAGAGAGTAAGAGAGTATAAATGCATACATAAACCACACACACGCACGCACACACACACACACACACACAGACACAAACACAAACACAAACACAAACACACACACACATATGTGTGTGTGTGTATTTCTATTTGTATGTGTTGGTGTGTAAGAGTGCAAGGATGCATGTATGTATATCCCCAAAGGTTAATTATCAAATTAAATGGCAAATTAACACCGGAGCAGGCGAACCAGCCGAGGAAATCCGCGACAGAACGCAACATGAATCGACTCCATGAACATTCCAGAATTTCTCAGCTTGAACGTCAAAGAACGGACACTCTCATGCATATTTAACCAAGACGAAACTGCGGGCTTTAGAGAATGAGAGGCAGAGGGGGCGGTGGAGTGGAGAGGGGGTGGAGTGGGGAGGATTGGGGGAAGAAGGAGAGGGGGAGGGAGAGGGTGGAAGAGGGTGGAGTGGGGAGGTGGGGGAAGAGGTAGAGGGGAAGGGATGGAATTGGGGGGGTGGAGTAGGGAGGATGGGGGGAAGAAGGAGATGGGGAGGGGGTGGAGTGGGGAGGTGGGGAAGAGGTAGAGGGGGAGGGATGGGGTAGGGAGGATGGGGAGAAGAGAGAGTGGGGAAGGTGAATTGATGGAGGATAGACTAGGATAGATTTTGTTTCTTTTGCCTGAATTCAAAAGTTTTGTTTTGCTATGCCCTCAGTATATGTATTTTTTATGTATATATATCTATAACTATCAATTTATCTATCAATTTCTATCTATCAAACTTTCTATCTATTTATCTATCTATCTATCCATCCGCTAATCTGTCTATCTCTATATATATATTAATATGTGCACGCGTATGTATATATTTCAGCATGTGAGTGTGTGTATCTAGTATGTGTGTATGTATGTATGTATGTGCATGCCTGTGTGCACGTCTCTTTTTCTTTGCCTTCATTCTTATCTCTGTCTATTTTTGCCTCCCATGTTGTTTCTATCTTTAGTTATATAACTCACACCCTCTATCTTTCTCAATATCTCTCCCCATCCCTTCCTTCCTGCTCCTCCCCCCTCCCTCCTCCCCCCCTATTTCCCCCTCGTCCTTCCCTCCCATCTCCCTCCTGTCTGTACCCCTCCACCCCACTCCCAACCCCACCCCCACCCCCACCCCGCCACTCCCGTGCATCCCTTTCCGAATCTCCAGGTAAAACCATCCACTCCTAGCTATGACGTCACATCACACGACCTCTAACCTCGCTGCAAGAAAGAGAGAGAGAGAGAGGCGGGGGGGAAGGGAGGGTGGGGGGGGGGGGAGGGAGAGGGATAGGAAATGAGAGCGAGAGAGAGAGGGGGAGGGAGGGAGGGAGGGAGGGAGGGAGGGGAGGGGAAGGGAGAATGTTAGGAAATGAGAGGGAGTGAGAGAAAAAGAGAGAGAGAGAGAGAGATAGATAGATAGATAGATAGATAGAGAGAGAGAGAGAGAGAGAGAGAGAGAGAGAGCGAGAGAGAGAGAGAGAAAGATAAAGAGAGAGAGAGAGACACACACACAGAGAGAGAGAGAGTCAGAGAGAGAAAGTAAGAGCTAGAGCTAGAGAGTGAGAAAAAAAAAGAAAGAGAGAAGGAAAGAGAAAGTGAGAAAAAAACAGGGTCCGCCCCCGAGAAGAAGTTCGCACGCCCACGGACTGTTAAAAGCAATCCACTCAGCGGTTCGAAGCGGCGGCTCGAACGCAGCTCGAAGCGCGCGGAATTCCCCTGTCCCGCGGGGGCAATTGCGGGGCGGGTTACGGCGAGAGGGAGAGGGAGAGGGAGAGGGAGAGGGAGAGGGAGAGGGAGAGGGAGGGGGAGAGGGAGAGGGAGGGGGAGAGGGGGAGAGAGAGAGAGAGAGAGAGAGAGAGAGAGAGGAGAGAGAGAGAGAGAGGGAGAGGGAGAGGGAGAGGGAGAGGGAGAGGGAGAGGGAGAGGGAGAGGGAGAGGGAGGGGGAGAGGGAGAGGGAGAGAGAGGGGGAGGGGGAGGGAGAGGGTTAGGCCGAGAGGGAGAGGGAGAGGGAGAGGGAGAGGATGAGGGGGGGAGGGAGAGGGAGAGGCAGAGAGGGAGAGGGAGAGGGTGCGGGTTACGGCGAGAGGGAGAGGGAGAGGGAGGGGGAGAGGGAGAGGAAGAGGATGAGGGGGGAGGAGGGCGGATTTAGTCGTGGCCTTCCTGTTTTTTTTATCCATTTTTTTCTTTCTTTCCCGATCTTTTTACCTGACTAAGTGCTTAGCTGGTATGTCTGTCTAGCTTTCTGGCTGTGTATGTTTCTCTCTCTCTTTCTCTTTTCTCTTTCTTTCTTTCTCTCTCTCTCTCTCTCTCTCTCTCTCTCCCATCCTTCCTCCCTCTCCTTCCCTCCCTCTCCCCCTCCTGCCTACCTATTCTTTCCTTTCCTCCCTCTCCCCCTCTCGTCCTCCCTTCTATCTCTCCCCTTCTCCCCCCCCCCTTCTCCCCCCTGTTTCTCGCTACGTCAACCTCGTAGAAAAAAAACAAAAAACAAAACAAAACTTGGAAACATCTCGAGTAGAACATTATGAATGTGGGAGTGGAGTAAGGAGAAGAAAGAAAGGGAGAGAAGGAGGCTGGGAAAAATACCAGAAGGAGGGTAAGAGGTCGAAGGTAAAAGGTAGAGGAAGGGAAGAAAGGAAAGATGGAATAGAGAAGGAGAAGGAGGAGGAGGAGGAAGATGGAGGAAGAAGTGATAAGAAGTAAAAGATAAAAAGAGAGGAAGGACGACGAAGGGGAGGAGAGGGAAGAAGAAGAAATGTGGTCTTGGGGGAGGAGAGTGGAAGTGGAAAGAGAAGAAGACGAAGAAGAAGAGGAAAGGGAAGAAGAAGACAGAGAAGAAGAAGATGAAGAAGACAAACAAGAAGAAGAGAAAAAAGAAAAGAAAAGGGCGCTGAGGAGATGCATAATGAGAATAAAATCGTCGAAAGAGGAAGACCAGAACGAAGTGGAGAAGAAAGAGAATGATAACAATAAGAGCAAGAACTAATGAAAAAAAAAACGACGAAACGAGAAAAGAAATAGAAAAAAATAAAGAAGAGAAAGAAGAGGACGAACACCAGAAGAAGAAAAAAAGAGGAGGATCATCTGAAGCCCCCCTCCCCCCACCCAAAAAAAAAAAAAAAAAAAAAAAAAAAAAAAAAAAAAAAAAAAAAAAAAAAAGCGAAGAGGCAATAAGGCAAGAGGAAAGAGGGAGAAGAACACAGCTTGATAGCCTATTCTGTCAGTGCAGATCCACATACTACACTACCATCACGCGAGTCCGCTTGCATGAGCTGAAAAATGTTCGAATAAGCTTGAAGATGCGGTGGTATATTTTGTTACTTGAGGGAGGGGGGGAGGGGGAAGGGGTGGGGGAGAGGGAGGATGGGGGAGGATGGGGGGAGGGGGAAGGGGTGGGGTAGAGGGAGGATGGGGGGAGGGGGAAGGGATGGGGGAGAGGGAGGATGGGGGAGGGGGAAGGGATGGGGGGAGGGGGAAGGGATGGGGGAGGATGGGGGGAGGGGGACTTTGGGAGGAAGGACGGTGGGGTGTAGAGGAGGGGGTGGGGAGGACGAGGGTGATGGAAGTGGAGGTATGAGAGAGGTAGGGGGAAAAGTGGAGGAGGAGGAGGAGGAGGAGGAGGAGGAGGAAGTGGAGGAATGAGAGAGAGAGGTGGGAAGAAGTGGAGGAGAAGGAGGAGGAGGAGGAATGAGAGAGGGAAGGGGGAAGAAGTGGAGGAGGAGGAAGTGGAGGAATGAGAGAGAGGGGGGGGAAAGTGGAAGTGAAGGAGGAAAGGAGAGGGAGGAAGACGAGAGATGGGAAGAGGGGAATTTAATGAGGGAGGAGGGGCGGGATTGAGGAGGAGAGGAGGAGGTAAGGTGGGGAAAAGAATCGGGAGAGTTAAAATAAAAGGAGGAGGAATATGAGGAAGAAAGGGAGGAGGAGGAGGAAGAGGAAGCAGAAAGGGAGGAGGAGGAAGAGAAAGAAAGGAAGGAGGAGTAAGAGAAAGAGGAGGAGGGAGAGAAGATAAGGAAGAACAGGTAGAGGGAAGGAGGAGAAGGAAGAAAGAGAGGAGATAGAGGAGAAGGGAGAAAGAGAGGAGATAGAGGAGGAGGAAGAGGAACCAGAATAACAGGAGGAGAAGGAGAAGGAGGAGGAGGAGACTGAAGAGGAAGGAACACAGACAGTCAAGGAGAGCGAAGCACTGAGATGAGAGGGGGGGGGGGGCGTAGGGGGTACAAGTACTGGGAGTTGGCGAAGGGGGGGGGGGGAGTGAGGGGGAATGAGGGGGAGGGAAAGGAGGAGGGTGGAGGAGGAGGAATAAAGGAGAGGGAAAGGAGGAGGGGAGGGTGGGGGGGGGGGGGGGAGAGGAAAGAGTTGCATTATTCTAACGTTGAAAACTTAATTTCGTAAAGCTTTTAACTTCTCATTTATTAATTCCGAGGGAAACCGGTACGTCGAAATGTCTATGTATTTCTGTAATATTAGTTCAACTACTTAATGGTATTTTAATTTGTTATTATTTCCTTTTAATTAATTAGTGTTACAAGGCGTCATAAGTTGATATACCGATGATAAAAGTAATAATGATAAAATCACTGAATTAC
>BOPN01001151.1:49469-51969 GCA_017312705.2 Penaeus japonicus | reverse complement strand
GGGGGATGGGGTGGGGGATGGGGGAAGGGGGATGGGGGAAGAGGGATGGGGGTGGGGATGGGGAAGGAGAAGACAGGGGGTTGAGGGGGAAGTGAGAAGGGGAAGAAAGAGAGTTGCTTGGGTGGGGGGGGGGGGGTGTAAGGGACAAGAGGGGGGGGGGGGGGAAGAGATGTTTTATCAGACTACATTTTTTTTCAGATAAAGGTATGTAAAACTGTTACAAGTAGAAGGAGAAGAAGAAGATGCAGAGGAAGAAGAAGACAAAGAAGAAAAAAGACGTAAGAAGAAAGAAGAGGAAAGAAGAACGAGGAAGAAGATGCAAAAGAAGAAGAAGACGTAGGAGAAGAAAGTAGAAATAGAAGAATAAGAAAAAAATAAATAAAAAAAGGAGAGAAAAAAAGAAGAGGATACAGCAACAACAACACAAGCAGAGACAGAGCAACAACAACAACAACAATAGGAAGGAGATTAATGATTACATCACAAACGTTATTTCCGGGTAGACAACACACACGAAAGGGCAAACAACTATTTAACTTTAAATGAACTTTCTTAAAGCCATTAAAATTCTTCAGAGAAGGACAAAACTTTATTTACAGTTAAGTATAAGGAACAAAATACATGTTTTTAAAAGCGTAATTAAAGATAATGTGTTTAGATGTTTGAAGGAATAAATCATGTGCTATGACAACACGTGGATGAGAGAGGAAAATTTGAAGCAAAGGCTCGGGGGGGGGGGGCAGGGAGAGAGAGAGAGAGAGAGAGAGAGAGAGAGAGAGAGAGAGAGAGAGAGAGAGAGAGAGAGAGAGAGAGAGAGAGAGAGAGAGAGAGAGAGAGAGAGAGAGAGAGAGAGAAAGGTGGAAGAGAAAGACAGAGAGAAAGAGAGAGAAAGCGAGAGAGAAAGAGCACAAGAGAAAGAGACAGAGACAATGGGAGGGAAAGAGCATGAGACAGAATAAGAAAGAGAGAGGAAGAAAAAGAGAAAAGAAGAAAGATAATAAACTCAAACTTCCATTTATACTTTTTCTTCTTCTTCTTCCTCTTCCTTCACGACCCCCCCCCCGCGCGCTGAACGTCACTGCCCGCCAAGTTCCTCATCCGAGATTTTTTCCAATATACTCCCAAGTAAAGCGAAGTCTATAGGATTTCCATTTCTCACCAGGATTATTCTGAATTTTGGGTTTTGGGAATGGGGTGAGGGGGAGGAGGGATAGAGAGAGGTTGGGGGGGGGAGGGGGAGGTTGGGGGAGGGGGTTAGAGGGGGAGGAAAAAAAACAGTGAAGAAAAATATGAGGGGAGGAGGAGAAGGAGGAGGAAGAGGAGGAGGAGGAAGAGGAGGAGGAGGAGGAAAAGGAGGAGGAGGAGGAGGAGGAGGAGGAAAAGGAGGAGGAGGAGGAGGAGGAGGAGGAGGAGGAGGAGGAGGAGGAGGAGGAGGAAGAGGAGGAGGAGGAGAAGGAGGAGGAGGAGGGGAAGTGTAAGGGGAAGGGGAAAGAAAGAAGAGTGGGATGAGGATGGGACAAGGAGAGAGGAAAGACAGGGGTGATGAGGCGAAGGGGAAGAGAAGGGGCACTGAGGAGAAGGGGGAAGGGAGAGGGGAAAAGGAAAGGGGAAGGATAGGAATGACTAAGGGGGGAGAGGGGGTGCTTCGTCATTCCCATTCCAGACACGCTTAGAACTTGTTTTGTTTGTTTGTGTAAAATGTCTTCTTTGACTACAAGCTGAAGACACAAGAGGCAGCTGTCTGCGTTGTTTAAATAGATTTTCCAAAAGTTGAGAACACCAAACAAACAAAGTGGTTGTTTGTTTTACTTGTGAAGGTTTAACGAATCTAGAAAACAAAGACAGTACAGTCAGACAACAAAGACAATAAAGATGATAGCTATTTGCGCATTTGTGAAAGCAAAGAGGAAACAAGAAACGTATTTAGGGCGTAAGCTTGTGGGGCGGGAGAGATGGACGGCCTGTATGCATGGGCGTCTTGCAGGCTGAGTGTGTGTTTACAGAAGGGAGCAGGTCATGCGTTTGTTTGTTTGAGCAAACAAACACAAATGGGTTACCACAAGTAGGCCTATATTTCTTCAAACACTATTATCAGTTCCTCACTCTTCTTCTTTCCTCTAGTCTTTCTCTTCCTCCTTTTTCTTTGCCGTCTTCTCCTTCTCTTTCTATTTCCTCCTCCTCCTCCTCCTCCTCCTTCTCAGGTTCCTTAATCGTTTTATTATTCCTCATATTTTTCTTCACTGTTTTTTTCCTCCCCCTCTCTCCCATATCTCTCTCTATCCCTCTCCCTTTCATCCTGCCTCCCACCTATTGCTCCCTATCCCCCTCCCCTTTCCCCTCCCTCCCTCCCCTATCGCTCCCTCCCCCCCTCCTCTTTCCCCTCCCTCCCTCCCCTATCGCCCCCTATATCCCCCTCTCCTTTATCCTCCCTCCCTCCCCTATCGCTCCCTCCCCCCTCCTCTTTCCCCTCCCTCCCTCCCCTATCGCTCCCTCTACCCCC
>BOPN01001151.1:40000-48966 GCA_017312705.2 Penaeus japonicus | reverse complement strand
TCTCTCTCTCTCTCTCTCTCTCTCTCTCTCTCTCTCTCTCTCTCTCTCTCTCTCTCTCTCTCTCTCTCTCTCTCTCTCTCTCTCTCTCTCTCTCCGAAATGACACACACTTGAATATTCATTAGGAATTTATAATGAACAATATATACGACGTCGCTGGTGTCTATCTCGTATGCACGGGGTGGGGGTGGGGGTGGGGGGAGAGGGAGTGGGGGTCAGGTTGAGGAGATGGGAGGAGGAGGAAGGGGAAGAGGAAAGGAAATGGGGGTCAGGGGGTAGGGAAGGGATAGGGGAAGGGGTGGAGGAAGGGGAAAGAGGAAAGAGAATAGGGGTCAGGGGGTAGGGAAGGGGTAGGGGAAGGGGTGGAGGAAGGGGGGGAAAGAGGAAAGAGAATGGGGGTCAAGGGGTGGGGAAGGGGTAGGGGAAGGGATGGAGGAAGAGCTGAAATTGAGGAGAAGGGGGTACGAAGAAGGGGAGTGGGGGTGAATGTGGGGGAGAGGGGAGGGGAGGGGAGGCAAGGAGGGATCACACAGGAGTAATGAAGGCTATGCTTAATTAACAGTAGCTAATCTCATACATTGGGTTTGATAATTTGTATATATAATCATATATACATACATTAATACATGCATACATATAAACATACATACAGACATTCATACTGTATATACATACATAAATACATGCATACAATCATACATACAGACATTCATATATTTATACATTCACACATGCATCCATACATACAGACATTCATACATACATATAATCATACATACATAGATTCATACATACATACATACATTCATGCATTCATACATACATACATACATACATACATACATACACACATACATACATACATACATTAATACATACATACATTCACACTTGCATGCACTTTTATGATTAATATCATTATAATTTTCATTATCATTATTACTATCATCATTCCTTGTTGTTTTCAAATTGTTTATTGTCACTATAATTATGATCATCATTATCATTATTGTTGTTGTCATTATCATTGCTATTATAATTTTCATTGTTATCATAATCATTATCATCATAGATATTCTTATCATCATTATTATCACAATTATCATTATTATCATTATTGTCATTATCATAATTATCTTTATCATTAGTACTGCAATTATTATTATCATCATTAGTATCAAAATTGTCATCATTTTCTGTAATATCATAATTATCGTTATAGTTATCATGAATATTAACACTTTTATTATTACTATTATAATTTTCATTATCATTATCATTGTTATTCATAATACCATTTCTGTTTTTTCTATCATTATTAACACTATTTCCATTGTCATCATCATTATTATCATCATCATTAAGATTATTATTGTTACTATTGTTATCATCATTACAATCATTATCATTACGAACATATAATTATCATCATTATCGTTACCATAATATATCATCAAAATAATCATCATTATCATGATCATAATTATCATTATCATGATCATAATCATTCCTTATTGTGATTTATGTCATCGCAATCATCATAATCATTATTCAGAAGATTATTCCAGCTCGTTGCCATGGCAACCAAAGCTCAAACAAGCCTTCGAATTGCTTGTCTGGCCAATTATAAACAAGAGTAAATATCCGTGTTAATATAATATGCAAATGATATGCTTTAATTACCTGTTGGGTTGCTTAGGAATGGTCTTTATTTTTTGTTGATAGAGGCATGCATGATTAATTGAACATTCCTCATTGAGAGGCAATTGCAATACGAGTGGGTATGAGTATGATATGCAAATGACTCTTATTCCTTATTCATTTCTTGTTTTTCGTGGTTTCCTTGTTTCGAATTCTTTGTATTTGTTTTTTTTTTTTTTTTGTATATTTTCTTTAATTCTTTCTTTGAGTTTTGTCTTTCTTTGTTTTTCTTTGCGTTGTTTTCTTAGACTTTATTTGTTTTGTTTGTTTAGGGTGTGTGTTTGTGCGTGGGTTTATGTGTGTGTGTGTGTGTGTGTGTGTTTGTGTGTGTGTGAATGTGTGTGTTTGTGTATGTATGTATTAAGATCGCATGTAGTTATTCACTGTCTATTGTTTTTCTTTTGTCCTTTTTTTCAACCTACAAAAAATACATACATACATTCTTAACAACCGTACATAATACTAGCTCCCTACACCCCTCTTCACCTACCCCCCCCCTTCCACAAAAACAACAAAAACAAAAAAAAAACTCTTATTTTCCTTCTCTCAATATTTCCCATTGTTCCTTTTTTTCTCTTATTTTTCCACAATACTTCGTTCAACTGACTGAAGATCACAGGCTTATGTTGTCTTTCGGAATCCTTTGGTCATTAACCCATTTTATGCCTTACTGACCCCATACAGAAGGGTCTTTTTTGAGAAACTAAAATAGTGGATCGTTTGTTTTCGGTTGTATGTAAAATTGATTCGATTTTTGTTTGTTTTTGTCATTTGTATTTTTATTATTTGATGTGTCATTATCATTGTTATCAATTGTAATCTTTTTCATTTTCATTATCATCTATACTATGTCATGATATAATTTTCCTTTTTTTTCATTTTCATTAATCTCTCTATATTTGTTATCATCATTATTCATATCATTAATATTATTATCACTGTTACTGTCATGATCATTAAAAGTTATTTTTTTAATAATCATCATAACTCTACGAATTATTTTCATCAATATCTTCATCATGATTGCAATAATCATCATCGCAATTATCAATATTAATCTTTATAACTGAAATATATTCCTGTATGATAATAAGAAATATCAATAATATATATTCTTAATAATAATGGTAATAATTCATAATTCGATGTTTCTTAAGCCCCGCCCCTCCTCAAACCTTGCACTGTGATTGGCTAAAAAATATCGCTCAGTGTCTTAAATCTTCATAAACTTTTAACTCTGTATCGTTCTTCTTACATAGAATTACTTAACTCTTCTATTACTCCATGTAATAATCAATTCATCCGACAAGACAGTGGTGTTCTAACCAAACCATTAATACCACACCATTAAGACAGAATGAATGAATACGGAATTTAAAATAAATGGAATTGCATTACGAACGAAACCAGCGGCCGCCATTTTGAAAGTCCGTTAATCCCCATCACCGTTTGTTTGTTTTTGTTTGTTTTTTCGTTTTTTTCCGACTATTGACGATAAAAAAAAGGACGAGGAAAAACTTTGTTTTATCTTAGAGTTGATAACTGTAGGTTGGGAGTTTGAATCTCGCTTTTTCATTGGCGCATGTGTGTGTTTATGTGTTTTGTGTATGTGTGGGTGTTTTTTTTCTGTATTTTTGTTCCTCTTCTCTCTCTCTCTTTCTCTCTCTCTCTCTCTCTCTCTCTCTCTCTCTCTCTCTCTCTATATATATATATATATATATATATATATATATATATATATGTGTGTGTGTGTGTGTGTGTGTGTGTGTGTGTATGTGTGTTTGTGTGTTCGTTTCTTTTCTTTTCTTTCTATTTTTTTTTCTTTTTGAGTAGCTTGCTTGGACGTTAGGCACGAACCTATCCCGTTTTCTAATTCCTTGGCTTCCACATGGGAAACTATTATATTAACCAAACCAATAAAATACATACAGCCTTTACTTTTCTCCCTCTCCCCCCACCTTGTACCTCCCTACCCACGCTTCCTGTAATTGCTCCCTCCCCCCCCCCCCCCCCCCCCTTCTTCACCCTAACCTTACCTGCCCAATTCATTGTAGTGCCTTACTCTCGTTACCACCTCCCTCCCCCCCCCTTAAGCTAACCCTTTACCCATCCCCCCTCCTCCATCCCTCCGTCCCTCCCCTCGCCCCTCTCTACTCCCCTCGTGGCTCCCCCCTCCCTTCTCCCCTCTCCCCACCTCCGATACCTTTGTCGTTACCGCGTACTCCCTCTCCCCTCCCCTCCCCTCCCCTCCTCTCCCCTCCCCTCCCCTCCCCTCCCCTCCTCCTCGCATTACCAGTAATCCGGATATTACAGGGAAATCCCGGTATTTCAGGCTGATTGTTCTGGCACGGATATTGAGTAACCATTGACACGAACGAAACATTAACGTTCGTTCTAATTTCTCCTTTTATTTCGTATTCGCTATGGGATTTTATAAGTAAATTGACCCGAGTTTGGTGAGAAGTGAGACGCAAATTTCTGGGAAAAAAAGTGTTGGAAACAATTTTTTTTTAATTGATTTTTTTTAAATGGGGGGTTTTATATCCTGTTTTGTCTTTGTTTGGCAGAATAGAAATGGTAATAAGAAGAAAAATAATGAAATAATTGGTGATGTTGCAATTAGTCAATTGGGGAAATGACTGGTACACTTCATTTCCACTTTATGTATTTTCTTTCTTCGGGACATTTGCGTATATCAGAATTAATCTTAGTAAATAAAATATATCATAATAAATTCAAGTATTGAAATATATCAGAAGAAAAAAAAGTTTGGAACACAAAACTTCATTGCAATAAATCTTGGTACATAGAATTATATCAGAGCGAATTATGACTAATAATTTCATTGTATCACGAAATAAATCGAAATGAAATTGAGAAAAGAATTGTAGTCTTTGTTGGCGAATATTAAATTGTATTTTCTACGCGTAAAAGTCGAGAAAATGTGAAAGAATGAGTGGAATATCTTGAACATTTTTGGGACAATGTATTGTGGTTGGGCATGGAGCGAAAGAGAGAGTGGGGGGTCGGGTAGGTGGGTGGGGGTGGTGAGAGTGGGGTGGGGGTAGGTGAGAGAGAGTGGGGGTGGGGGTAGGTGAGAGAGAGTGGGGGTGGGGGTAGGTGAGATAGAGTATGGGGGTTTGGGGTATGTGAGAGAGAGTGGGGGGTGGGGGGGTAGGTGAGAGAGAGTGGGGGGTGGGGGTAGGTGAGAGAGAGTGGGGGGTCGGGGGTAGGTGAGAAAGAGTGGGGGTAGGGGTAGGTGAGAGAGAGTGGGGGGTGGGGGGGTAGGTGAGAGAGAGTGGGGGGTGGGGGTAGGTGAGAGAGAGTGGGGGGTCGGGGGTAGGTGAGAAAGAGTGGGGGTAGGGGTAGGTGAGAGAGAGTGGGGGGTGGGGGGGTAGGTGAGAGAGAGTGGGGGGTGGGGGTAGGTGAGAGAGAGTGGGGGGTCGGGGGTAGGTGAGAAAGAGTGGGGGTAGGGCAGTGGAGTAGTGGTGGGGGGGAGAGGTGAGAGAGAGTGGGGGGTGGGGGTAGGTGAGAGAGAGTGGGGGGTCGGGGGTAGGTGAGAAAGAGTGGGGGTAGGGGTAGGTGAGAGAGAGTGGGGGGTGGGGGGGTAGGTGAGAGAGAGGAAGAAGAGAGGAAAAGGGGGAGGTAGAGAAGCGGGAAGAGAGAAGAGAGAGAGGGAAGGAAAATTTTACTTTCTTCCAAAGAATCCCTCCCCACCCCCTTCTCTCCCCTCACCCTTCCCTCCTCTTCCCACTTCTTTACCTTCCTCCCCCTTTCCCTCCCCTTCCTCTTTCACGTCCCTTCCCCCTCCTCTCTCTTTCTCACTCCCCTCTTTCCCTCCCCTCCCACTTCCCCTTCCCTCGCCACACCCTCCTCTCCCCCAATCCCACTCCTCCACCCCCACACCCTCACCCCCACTTCCCCCCCTACACCCTCCCCATTCCTCCCCAATCCCACACACCCTCCCACTCCTCCACCCCCCACACACACCCTCCCACTTCTCCAACCCCACACCCTCCCCCTCCCCAATCCCACTCACCTCCCTAACCCTCCCTCACTCCCCCCCACACCTTCCCCCTCCCACTCCCCTCCCACCCCAACCCCACACCCTCACCCCCATTTCCCCTCCTCCACCCCCCACACACCCTCCCCCCTCCTCTCCCCACCTCCACTCCCCCCACACCCTCTTCCACTCCCTCCCCCAATCCCCCTCCCACTCCTCCACCCCTTCCACACCCTCCCCTACCATCCCTCCTCCCCCACCATCCCTCCTCTCCCCACCTCCATCCTTCCCCCTCCCCCCTCCTCTCCCCCAATCCCCCTCCCTTCCACCCCCCCACACACCCTCCCCCCTCCTCTCCCCACCTCCACTCTCCCCCACCCTCCTCTCCCCACCTCCACTCCTCCCCCCTCACCTTCCCGTACCCTTCTCCACACCCTCCCCCCCCCACTCCCCCCACACCATCCCTCCCCCTCTTCCCACCTTCCCTCCTCCTCTCTCCCCCACCATCCCTCCCCTCGCCCGCCATCTGGGTCCAAGTCACACCGGGCAATAAGCAGCCAAACTTATCCACAAGATATACTTCCACGAAACGGCTAGCGTACTTTATTACTTCGTAAGGTTGTTCTCCTGTTTATTCTCTTGGTCAACTTTTGCTAATCTTTTCGTTGACTGGTGTTGTTTTTTTTTCCTAATCTGTTCTCTTCCGGTGTTTTGTTGTTGTTGTTTTTTGTTATTCTAGACAAAAAATAAATACATACATACATATACACACACACATATACATATACACAGACACACACATACACATACATGTACACACACACACACACACATACATATACACACACATACACATACATACACACACACACATGCAAATACATATATACACACAATCGAAAAACGCACACACACACACACACACACACACAATTCTTCCATAAATTCAAATGAAAAGTCACGATCCACTTGAAAATATTGCAATATATGAAAACTAGAAATCAAAATAAACCATACATACAAAAACATCTGCAATTGCAAGAATATGCAAATCCGAAAATGCAGTAGAAGAATCATCAATATTCAGTAATCAATTTTGTGTCTATATCTCATCAACAATTTTAACCATAGCTTCCTTGCATAGGGGGGGGGGGGTAAATTACAATGTCAGTTGCAAATGTCAACAGTGATCAAAGGGTTCAATTTGATCTCAGTGGTAGAGAGATCATTCATAAAGATTATTTTGTTTATTGGAAGTTTGTGTTGATAAGTGTAGCTATAAAAGTATTTTTATGATATGATAATGATGAGGATAATGATAATAATAATAATAATGATAATAATAATGATAATAATAATGATAATAATAATGATAATAATAATGATAATAATAATGATAATAATAATAATAATAATAATAACAATAATGATAATAATAAAATAAAAATAATGATGACGATGATGATGATGATGATGATGATAATGACAATAATAAAGATAGCAATGGCAATAATGATAATAAACAATAGCAAGAATGATATCAAGAACTATAACAATTGCGATAATTGAAACAATCAAACGTAAACCAACCCGCAAAAAAATCTTTTACTTCCACCAAGAAACTTTTAAATCCAAAAAAAAAAAAAAAATACTTCTCAGAAAAACGAAGAAAAAAAAGAACGAAAAAAGAACGAAAAAAAAAATATTGTTTCTGCTTCAGTGAGCTTCGAACTTCGGATTCGAAACCTTATTTGAACAACTCCAAACTCTTTTTCTGATAAATAAGGTCTGGTTGAAATCTTTTAATAGCGAGGAGTGTGTGTGTGTGTGTGTGTGTGTGTGTGTGTGTGTTGCAGGAGGGGGGATGGGGGTGGGGGTGGGGTGGGGTGGGGGGTGTAGGGGATAGGGATTGTGTGTCTTTGTGGTTGTGTGGTTGTGGAAGGCCGGGGTGGGGGGTGGGGGTGGGGGTGGGGGGGAGGTTGTTTACTTGAGTGTGTTTGTCTGTGTGTTTGTTTTTGTTTGTTTGCTATTGTGTGTGAGTGTGTTGACTGGAATTGCAGTTGTAAAAATGTTCTTTTCTGTGTGTTTGTGTGTGTGTCGGGTGGGGGGGGGTTGTATGAGCAATAGCGGATCAATTGTTTTGTTTATTGTTTACAGTTTTAGTTTACTTGCCTAAAGCATTATGTTTCTCTTTCTCTAAACTCCTTACCCTCTTCTGTTGGTATTCCCCCTCCACTCTTTCTCTCTCCCTCTTTCTCTCTCTTTCGCTCTCTCTCTCTCTCTCTCTCTCTCTCTCTCTCTCTCTCTCTCTCTCTCTCTCTCTCTCTCTCTCTCTCTCTCTCTCTCTCTCTCTCTCTCTCTCTCTCTCTCTCTCTCGTTAGCTCTTTCTCTCTCTTTCTCTATTTCTCTCTCTTTCTCTCTCTATCTCTCTTTCTTTCACTCACTCTCTCTCTTTCTCTCAAGAATGATTATCTTGAAGATCTAAATACATTAACCAATATATAGTGAAATTTATATAATTGTAATAAAGGAATTTTTACAATTAGGGAAAAGGGTAGAATAGAAAAATGAGATTGAAACAGCGAGAAAAATAGAAGAAACAGAAGGAAGAGGGAAGGAGAAGGAGAGAGAAGGGGACAGAGAAGGAAGGAGAAGACGAGGACGAAAAGGAAGAAGAAGAAAGGGAGATACGGAAAAGAAGAGGACGACGAGGGGTACAAAAAGAAGAAGAAGAAGAAGAAGAAGAAAAGGATGAATAATAGTAATAAGTCTTGAAGCCGAAGAACATTGATAATCAAGCATTAAAAGAAAGGAAGAAGAGGAAACTGAGAGATGTATGTGGAAGAAGAGACACGAGAAAGAAAGAGGCTTAGGAAGGGAAGAGGAAGAGGGGAATAATGGAAAGAGGGAGAAAATCTGAGAGGGGGAAAAGGCACAAGGAAATCCGTAATGTCTGTGATCATTGTCTTGTCATCTTTACGCTCATAATATCGAATACTTTTTGTTTGTTTGTGTTTGTGTGTGTGTGTGTGTGTGTAAATAGAAATGAATAAAAGATGAATAAATAATATATACATATATATATATATATATATATATATATATATATACATATATATATATATACATACATACATACATATATATATATATATATATATATATATATATATATATATATATATATATATATATATTGTGTAATCTATATAAGTATGTGTGTATATATATATATATATATATATATATATATATATATATAT
>BOPN01001151.1:27500-30000 GCA_017312705.2 Penaeus japonicus | reverse complement strand
AAAAATTTCTGAGGTTAATCATACCAACAAGGCTACCAACTGTCTCTGACGTCCGGCATACCTACAGGGCTACCAACTGCCAACTATTTATTATTGTGATTAGAAGTTTGTCTTTAGGATCTTATCTTTACCGCGGCCAGTATTTCTGAACCCATGTGATTGCGGAGGGAGAGAGAGAGAAAAAAAAAGAGAAAGAGAGAGAGAGAGGAGAGCGAGAGAGAGAGGGGGGGTAGAGAGAGAGGGGGGGAGAGAGAGAGAGAGAGAGAGAGAATTAAAGGGAGGGAGGGAGGGAGGGAGAGAGAGGGAAAAAATAAGAGAGAGAGAAGGGGCAGGTGGGAGGAAAAAGCACCCCCCCCCCTCCCCACACACAGACATAGACACACATACACACACATGCGTAAACACATCGCTTATCTGAATGTCGGTTCCGGCGAGTTAAATGAATATATATATTCTTTTTTTTCAAACACACCGTGTTATAGAAAAAAATTGTCTGAATTTGAAACGTTATCAAAATTAAATTCTTTCTAAAATGCATTTACTATATATAATTCCGAAATAGTCCCTTTTATAGATTTATTTACTTATCAAACAGTTCACATTATCATACAGTATTTATCATTTTTCTATGTACTGATGTTTTAATATTTCAATTAATTACGGCAACAAGCAGATATGCTGAGTCACGCTTGCCGTTTACCATGTGCTAACTAGTCATTCTCTTTCGTTCAGTTTTCATAATGCAGTGATCTAATATTTCTTTTTATATTGAAGTTTCTTTCCATGATTGTTTAGAGAGAGAGAGAGGGATAGATAGATGGAGAGAGAGAGAGAGAGAGAGAGAGACAGAGAGAGAGAGAGAGAGAGAGAGAGAGAGAAAGAGAGAGAGAGAGAGAGAGAGAGAGAGAGAGAGAGAGAGAGAGAGAGAGAGAGAGAGAGAAAGAGAGAGAGAGAGAGAGAGAGAGAGAGAGAGAGAGAAATAAATAACGAAAGATAAAAAAAATAAAAATAGCGAATCGAAAAAAGAAAAAGAAAAAAAGGAAACAAACAAAGACTCCCTATCAAGCAAAAAAAAATACATATATATCCCAACCATCAGATCGATAACCCCCTCCCCCCCCCCCACAAAAAAAAATAATAATAATAATTTTAAAAAAGTCAAAACTCATATCAATATCACCAAGGGAAATAAGTCATCGTAATTTTTTAGTTTGCCCTTTTTTTTCTTTTTTTTTTTGTTCGTGTCTATTTTTCTTTGTTTTGTTTCCGTATTTGCTCGCTCGCCCGTATCCCAGTTTAGCGGGCGGAGTTAAGCCTTCGCTAACTTAGGCGGATAAAGTTGGCCAAACGGAGAGGAAAAAAACAAACAAACAAAAGCGGTTTTTCATTTATCTCTGTTTTTCTTTTTTTTGTGTGTGTGTGTTGTTGTTATTTTTTTGCGGGGGGGGGGGGTAGGCTATCGATTTGACTATATGGTGTCTGTATGTAGATAGGAAAAGATTTATCAGTGTGTGTGTGTATATAAATATGTATATATAGATAGATAAATAGATAGATAGATAGATAATATATACATATATATACATATATATATATGTATATATATATGTATGTATATATATATGTATATATATATATATACATATATATATATATATATATATATATATATATATATATATATATATATATATATATATATATATATATATATGTATATGTAATATATATATATATATATATGTATATATATATATATATATATATATATATATATATATATATATATATATATATATATGTATATATATATATATATATATATATATATATATATATATATATATATATATATATATACGTATATATATATATATATATATATATATATATATATATATATATATATATACATGTATATATATATATATATATATATATATATATATATATATATATATATATATATGACAATTATGATAATGATCATAAAAGATGATATTGATAATAATAATATTGCTAATAATATCAAAGATGATAAAAAAAATGATAATAATAACACAGCAATAATAACAATGATAACAACTACAAAATAACTACAATGATAAGAATAACAATGATAATATAGAAGAAAATGATAACAACAATAGAATAAACTATATAATATTGATCATAAGAATAACGATAAAATTATACATTCTAACAGAGTAAGGCTCCGTAATGTTTCGCTCTACAGTCACGTTAAGAACATGTTAAACGGAATGAAAAAAAAATAAAAAATAAATGAAAAATAAAAAAATGAAAAAAAATAATGATTTAGCTCTAAAGCCCTTATCACAACATCTATATACTGTATATGTGTATGTTTGATTGATAGATAGATAGATAGTTGGATATATTAGTAGATACCATATATAGGTACTGTTATTGTAAACAAACAATGTATATCCATTCTAGAGCACATACTGTATACATATATGCTTACAAACACACAAACACA
>BOPN01001151.1:10000-17500 GCA_017312705.2 Penaeus japonicus | reverse complement strand
GTGGGTGTGTTGTGTATGTGGATGTGTGTGTATGGATGTGTTGTGTATGTGGATGTGTGTGTGTGGGTGTGTTGTGTCTGTGGATGTGTGTGTGTGTGGTGTGTTGTGTCTGTGGATGTGTGTGTGTGGATGTGTTGTGTATGTGGATGTGTGTCTGTGGGTGTGTTGTGTCTGTGGATGTGTGTGTGGGTGTGTTGTGTCTGTGGATGTGTGTGTGGGTGTGTTGTGTCTGTGGATGTGTGTGTGGGTGTGTTGTGTATGTGGATGTGTGTGTGGGTGTGTTGTGTCTGTGGACGTGTGTGTGTGTGGGTGTGTTGTGTATGTGGATGTGTGTGTGGGTGTGTTGTGTCTGTGGATGTGTGTGTGGGTGTAAGGTATGTGGATGTGTGTGTGGTGTGTTGTGGCCCAGGGACGTGTGTGTGTGTGGGTGTGTTGCATGTGGATGTGTGTGTATGGATGTGTTGTGTGTGTGGATGTGTGTGTGTGGGTGTGTTGTGTCTGTGGATGTGTGTGTGTGGGTGTGTTGTGTCTGTGGATGTGTGTGTGTGGGTGTGTTGTGTATGTGGATGTGTGTGTGTGGGTGTGTTGTGTATGTGGATGTGTGTGTATGGATGTGTTGTGTATGTGGACGTGTGTGTGTGGGTGTGTTGTGTATGTGGATGTGTGTGTATGGATGTGTTGTGTATGTGGATGTTTGTGTGTGGATGTGTTGTGTATGTGGATATGTGTCTGTGGGTGTGTTGTGTCTGTGGATGTGTGTGTGGGTGTGTTGTGTCTGTAGATGTGTTTGTGTGTGGGTGTGTTGTGTCTGTGGATGTGTGTGTGGGTGTGTTGTGTCTATGGATGTGTGTGTGTGGGTTTGTTGTGTCTGTGGATGTGTGTGTGTGGGTATGTTGTTTCTGTGGATGTTTGTGTGAGTGTGTTTGTTCTGTGGATGTGTGTGTGGGTGTGTTGTGTTTGTGTGTGTGTGTGTGTGTGGTTTGTCTGTGGATATGTGTGGATGTGTGTGTGGGTGTGTTGTGTCTGTGGATGTGTGTGTGTGGGTGTGTTGTGTCTGTGGATGTGTGTGTGTAGGTGTGTTGTGTCTGTGGATGTCGCTGTGTTGTGTCTGTGGATGTGTGCTGCTGTGTTTTGTCTGTGGATGTGTGTGTGTGGGTGTGTTGTGTCTGTGGATGTGTGTGTGTGGGTGCGTTGTGTCTGTGGATGTGTGTGTGTAGGTGTGTTGTGTCTGTGGATGTGTGTGTGGGTGTGTTGTGTCTGTGGATATGTGTGTGTTGTGTCTGTGGATGTGTGTGTGGGTGTGTTGTGTCTGTGGATGTGTGTGTAGGTGTGTTGTGTCTGTGGATGTGTGTGTTTTGTGTCTGTGGATGTGTGTGTTGTGTCTGTGGATGTTTTTGTGTTGTGTCTGTGGATGTGTGTGTGGGTGTGTTGTGTCTGTGGATGTGTGTGTGTGGGTGTGTTGTGTCTTTGGATGTGTGTGTGTTGTGTCTGTGGATGTGTTTGTGGGTGTGTTGTGTCTGTGGATATGTGTGTGTTGTGTCTGTGGATGTGTGTGTGTGTGTGTTGTGTCTGTGGATGTGTGTGTGGGTGTGTTGTGTCTGTGGATATGTGTGTGTTGTGTCTGTGGATGTGTGTGTGGGTGTGTTGTGTCTTTGGATGTGTGTGTGTTGTGTCTGTGGATGTGTTTGTGGGTGTGTTGTGTCTGTGGATATGTGTGTGTTGTGTCTGTGGATATGTGTGTGTTGTGTATTTGGATGTGTGTGTGTGGGTGTGTTGTGTCTGTGGTGTGTGTGTGTGTGTTGTGTCTGTGGATGTGTGTGTGGGTGTGTTGTGTCTGTGGATGTGTGTGTGGGTGTGTTGTGTCTGTGGATATGTGTGTGTTGTGTCTGTGGATGTGTGTGTTGTGTCTGTGGACGTGTGTATGTGTCTGTGACGTGTGATGTGTTATGTCTGTGACGTGTGTTTCAGTGTGGGTGTGTTAAGTCCAGATGTCAGTGTGGTTGTTGTGTCTGTGGATGTGTGTGTGTGTGTGTGGGTGTGTTATGTCTGTGGATGTGTGTGTGTGTGGGTGTGTTATGTCTGTGGATGTGTGTGTGTGGGTGTGTTGTGTCTGTGGATGTGTGTGTGTGGGTGTGTTGTGTATGTGGATGTGTGTGTGTTGTGTCTGTGGATGTGTGTGTGTTTGGGTGTTTTGTGTCTGTGGATGTGTGTGTGTGTGTGTGGGTTTGTCGTGTCTGTGGATGTGTGTGTATGGGTGTGTTGTGTCTGTGGATGTGTGTGTGTGGGTGTGTTATGTCTGTGAATGTGTGTGTGTGTGGGTGTGTTGTGTCTGTGGATGTGTGTGTGTGGGTGTGTTGTGTATGTGGATGTGTGTGTATTATGTCTGTCGATGTGTGTGTGTTTGGGTGTTTTGTGTCTGTGGATGTTTGTGTGTGGGTGTGTTATGTCTGTGGATGTGGGTGTGTGGGTGTGTTGTGTCTGTGGATGTGTGTGTGTGGGTGTGTTATGTCTGTGGATGTGTGTGTGTGGGTGTGTTGTGTCTGTGGATGTGTGTGTGTGGGTGTGTTGTGTCTGTGGATGTGTGTGTGTGGGTGTGTTATGTCTGTGGATGTGTGTGTGTGGGTGTGTTGTGTCTGTGGATGTGTGTGTGTGGGTGTGTTATGTCTGTGGATGTGTGTGTGTGGGTTTGTTGTGTCTGTGGATGTGTTTGTGTGTGTGTGTGGGTTTGTTGTATCTGTGGATGTTTGTGTGTGGGTTTGTTGTGTCTGTGGATGTTTGTGTGTGGGTGTGATGTGTCTGTGGATGTGTGTGTGTGGGTGTGTTGTGTCTGTGTGTGTGTGTGTCTGTGGATGTGTGTGTGTGGGTGTGTTATGTCTGTGGATGTGTGTGTGTGGGTTTGTTGTGTCTGCGGATGTGTGAGTCTGGGTGTGTTATGTCTGTGGATGTGTGTGTGTATGTGGGTGTTTTGTGTCTATGGATGTGTGTGTGGGTGTGTTGTGTCTGCGGATGTGTGTGTGTTGTGTCTGTGGATGTGTGTATGGGTGTGTTGTGTCTGCGGATGTGTGTATATGGGTGTGTTATGTCTGTGGATGTGTGTGTGTTGTGTCTGTGGATGTGTGTATGGGTGTGTTGTGTCTGCGGATGTGTATATGGGTGTGTTATGTCTGTGATGTGTGTGTGGGTGTGTTATAACCAGGATGTGTTTGTGTGTAGGCGTGTGGGTGTGTTGTGTTCAGGGATGTGTTTTGTGTGTGGGCGTCGTTGTGTCTGTGACGTGTGTGTGTGGATGTGTTGTGTATGTGGATGTGTGTGTGGGTGTGTTATGTTCAGGATGTGTGTGTGTGTGTTGTGTCTGTGACGTGGGTGTGTGTGGGTGTGTTGTGTATGTGGATGTGTGTGTGTTGTGTCTGTGGATGTGTGTGTGTTTGGGTGTTTTGTTTCTGTGGATGTGGGTGTGTGTGGGTGTATTATGTCTGTCGATGTGTGTGTGTTTGGGTGTTTTGTGTCTTTGGATGTGTGTGTGTGTGTGGGCTTGTTGTGTCTGTGGATGTTTGTGTGTGGGTGTGTTGTGTCTGTGGATGTGGGTGTGTGGGTGTGTTGTGTATGTGTGTGTGTGTAGGTTTGTTGTGTCTGTGGATGTGTGTGTGTGTGTGTGGGTTTGTTGTGTCTGTGGATGTTTGTGTGTGGGTGTGATGTGTCTGTGGATGTGTGTGTGTGGGTGTGTTGTGTCTGTGGATGTGTGTGTGTGGGTGTGTTGTGTCTGTGGATGTGTGTGTGTGGGTGTGGGTTTGTTGTCTCTGTGGATGTTTGTGTGTGGGTGTGTTGTGTCTGCGGATGTATGTGTCTGGGTGTGTTATGTCTGTGGATGTGTGTGTGTGGGTGTGTTGTGTCTGTGGATGTATGTGTCTGGGTGTGTTATGTCTGTGGATGTGTGTGTGTTTGGGTGTTTTGGTTCTGTGGATGTGTGTGTGTGTGGGTTTGTTGTGTCTGTGGATGTTTGTGTGTGGGAGCGTTGTGTCTGTGGATGTGTGTGTGTGTGGATGTTTTGTGTCTGTGGATGTGTGTCCGTGGGTGTTTTGTGTCTGTGGATGTGTGTGTGGGTGTGTTGTGTCTGTGGATGTGGGTGTTTTGTGTCTGTGGATGTGTGTGTGGGTGTGTTGTGTCTGTGGATGTGTGTGTGGGTGTGTTGTGTCTGTGGATATGTGTGTGTTGTGTCTGTGGATGTGTGTGTGGGTGTGTTGTGTCTGTGGATGTGTGTGTGGGTGTGTTGTGTCTGTGGATGTGTGTGTGTGGGTGTGTTGTGTCTGTGGATGTGTGTGTGTGGATGTGTTGTGTCTGTGGATGTGTGTGTGTGGATGTGTTGTGTCTGTGGATGTGTGTGTGTGGATACGTTGTGTCTGTGGATGTGTGTGTGGATGTGTTGTTTCTGTGGATATGTGGGTGTGGGTGTGTTGTGTCTGTGGATGTGTGTGTGTGGATGTGTTGTGTCTGTGGATGTGTGTGTGTAGGTGTGTTGTGTCTGTGGATGTGGGTGTGTTGTGTATGTGGATGTGTTGTGTCTGTGGATGTGTGTGTGTGGATGTGTTGTGTATGTGGATGTGTTGTGTCTGTGGATGTGTGTGTGGATCTGTTGTGTCTGTGGATGTGTGTGTGTGGGTGTGTTGTGTCTGTGGATGTGTGGGTGTGGGTGTGTTGTGTCTGTGGATGTGTGTGTGTGGATGCGTTGTGTCTGTGGATGTGTGTGTGGATGTTGTGTCTGTGGATGTGTGTGTTGTGTCTGTGGATGTGGGTGTGATGTGTCTGTGGATGTGGGTGTGTCAGGATGTGTTGTGTCTGTGGATATGTGTGTGTGGGTGTGTTGTGTATGTGGATGTGTGTATGTGGATGTGTGTGTGTGGGTGTGTTGTGTCTGTGGATGTGGGTGTGGGTGTGTTGTGTCTGTGGATGTGAGACTTGTGGGTGTGTATTATCGATGTGTATGAATGTAAATGTATATGAGTATATACACACATTATTCCTTTGAATAAAGAGCACTCATTAACAAAAGCAGATTCTATGCCTAGTTGTTAAACTTTATAGTGCAATTTGCTACATCGTTCGCAACAAGATGGCCGTTATTGCATGATGACCTATGGCAACATACGACCAACATTGCGGTATGATCACTGCTGGAAACAAAAGAATTTAGGATTTTATGTTCATTCTGTTTCGAAATGCCCTTGTTGATAGAGGCATTTGGCAATGAGACTTTTATGCCACGGCATTTGTTTGTCTTTGCAATCTCTTTGTTTGTTTTGGTTTGTTGGCCTTTTGTCTTTTGTTTTGTGTAAATCCCTGTTTCACTTTCACGCTTGTTGTATATGTATTGTATTGTATGTTTCTCTTTATGTGTATGTATATATATATATATATATATATATATATATATATATATATATATATATATATATATATATATATATATATATATATATATATATATATATATATGTATGTATGTATATATATGTATATATATATATATATATATATATATATATATATATATATATATATATATATATATATACACACATATATAAATATATATATATATATATATATATATATATATATATATATATATATATACTCCTTCCATTCTCTCCTTCCCCTTACCCTCCCCACCTCCCATCCTCCCCATCCCACCCCCTCACCCCCATCCCTCCTCCTCCTCCTCCTCCCACCCATCCCCTCCCATCCCCTCCCCATCCCTCTCACCCTCCCCCCCAGTCTCCCTCCCCCCACTCCCTCCTCCATCTCATCAAGCACACAGATGTCCCTTCTCGCCCTCTCGTGCTTGCGTGGAGTGCAGTGCTCGCGACCACCATATCCGGGCATTAAAAATCTCACGACTTGCATCATATTGATCGCACGCCCATCCCGAGGCCGTTGAGACGCTGCCTTGCGAGCCTCCACGCCTAAGACGAAGAGTTGGGGTCGTTGTTGTTGTTGTTGGTGGTGGTGGTGGTGGTGTGATTGTTGGTGGTGTGATTGTTGTTTGTTGGTGTTGTAATTGTTGTTGTTGGTGTGATTGTTGTTGGTTTTGTGATTGTTGTTGTTGGTGTGATTGTTGTTGTTGGTGTGATTGTTGTTGTTGTGTGATTGTTGTTGTTGTTATTGTTGTTGATGGTGTGATTGTTGTTGTTGGTGTGATTGTTGTTGTTGGTGTGATTGTTGTTGGTGGTGTGATTGTTGTTGGTGGTGTGATTGTTGTTGGTGGTGTGATTGTTGTTGGTGGTGTGATTGTTGTTGGTGGTGTGATTGTTGTTGGTGGTGTGATTGTTGTTGGTGGTGTGTTTGTTGTTGTTGTGATTGTTGTTGCTGTTGTTGTTGTTGTTGTTGTGTTTGTTGTTGTTGGTGTGATTGTTGTTGTTGGTGTGTTTGTTGTTTTTGTGATTGTTGTTGTTGGTGTGATTGCTGTTGTTGTGATTGTTGTTGTTGCTATTGTTGTTGTTGTTGCTATTGTTGTTTTTGTGATTGTTGTTGTTGTTGTTGTTTCGTGATTGTTGTTGCTGCTGCTGTTATTGTTGTGATTGTTGTTGTTGCTGCTGCTGCTGTTGTTGTTATTGTTGTTGTTGTTATTGTTGTTGTTGTGATTGTTGTTGTGTTGTGTGTTATTGTTGTCTTTCTGACGTAGTGCGTGTGAGGTAATTATCTGATTTGGATGTTATTACACACGCATGCTTACACGAACGTGCACACGCACATGCAATTAGATACATATATGTACATAGATAGATAGTTAGTTAGATAGATAGATAGATAGAATGATAAATTGATGGCTAGATAAATATATAGATAGATAGATAGACAGAGAGACGAACAGATAGATATATATATAAATACTTTATGCATATTACAAAATATCAAGTTCTTTCATTTTCTTTTTCTCCCTCATTTGTTCTCCATCTCTCCTCTTTATGTCCTTTCATTTATCCAAGATTATCCGTTCCTCCTTATCCCTCCTCTCTCCTCACTATTACACTTGATATGAATATTTCAGTCGGACCGTTTTTCCTTTCTCAACTTTGGCTGAAATTGTGGTTTATTTATCACGTATCTCTGCTTCTTATTTCTCTCTTTCTCTTTCTCTTTATATTTATATTTCTTTCTCTTTCTCATTAAGAATGTCTCTCTCTCTTTCTCATTGGGTCTCTCTCTCTCTCTTCCCCTCTCTCTGTCTCTCTCTCTCTTACTCTTTCTCTCTCTTTCTCATTAAGAATCTCTCTCTCTTTCTCACTAGGTCTCTCTCTCTCTCTTCCCCTCTCTCTCTCTCTTACTCTCTCTCTTTCTCGCTCTCTCTCTCTCTCTCTTCTCTCTCTCTCTCTCTCTCTCTCTCTCTCTCTCTCTCTCTCTCTCTCTCTCTCTCTCTCTCTCTCTCTCTCTCTCTCTCTCTCTCTCTCTCTCTCTCTCTCTCTCTCTCTCTCTCTCTCTCTCTCTCTCTCTCTCTCTCTCCCT
>BOPN01001150.1:324260-326760 GCA_017312705.2 Penaeus japonicus | reverse complement strand
ATTATGAGAAAAATAACAAGAAACCCTACTTAGACGATTCATATATCTAAGAAAACATAAAACACAAAACATAAAAATGCATCTAAAGCAAATACAAATACAATAAGTCTCAACCAAGTATCAAAATCAGAAAATATGAAGACACAAATTCATCACCAAGTAAGGACGCACTAAACCTTCAATAAACAAAGGAGCTAAGTAAATAGTACATCTAAAAGAAAGAAAAGATGATGAAACCTAGTAAAATACATAATAAATGCCTTGGCAAAGAGAAAATAGTAATATTTCAGACATGTCATATGGGACGCAGAATGATACTGTTTATAATATCCAACGCCAAGACTATAAACAATCTAGCACAAGATGTTTACAACATTATATCCAACCAAGAAATGTTGCATAGTTTAAGTATAGTCATTATGGCTATAATGATATTGATGATGATAATGATGGTAGTGATAATCATAATGATGATATCAACAAAAATGATGATTGTAATAACAACAACAATAATAATAATGATGATCATGATAATTACAATAATATTAATAATAGTTATAATCACAATCATGATAAAAGTAATGGTAATAATGATGATAGTAATGACAATAATGGTAATTGTTATGACAATAATGATAAAGATAATGATAATAATTACAATATTAATTATACTGCTACTAATAAAAATAACGTCAAAGACAATAATAATAAAGATAATAACAATGATAAAGATGATAATGATTATGGTAATAATAATGTAATGATGATGTAGCAATCATGTATTGGGCATGATAATTGTGATGATAACAATAATAATGATTATGATAGTAATGATAATGATAATTATGATTATGATAATGGTAACAATAACGAAATATATATATATATATATATTCCGATACAGACATACCTCAGTGTTTTTGTGCTCTGTTCCTCTGTACATTTCTTTTCTTTTACAAACATAGATTGCGATCTTTCCTACCCAAAAGGAGATCTGATCAAGTGTTGCAAATGAGTAATAAACACAAAGATAAAAAATAATTAAAATAAAACTTATTCCTGTACATCATGAGAGCAAAGCGGAAATTATGTCACTCATAGCCACTCCTTGTGTTGTTTTTTTTATTTGCTCTCTCTCTCTGTCTCTGTCTCTTACCTTTTTCTTTCTTTCTCTCTATCTCTCTCTCTCTTTAATGAAACACTGGATATGTTTTATATGAATTAGTTACATATTGGTGTTTGTGTGTGTTTTTAATGTCGTTTATGAAATCAGTTACCAAATAAGGTGATCACCACAGTGCAGGTCCTCAGACATGCATACTTAATGTTTCACTATAGCCTTCCAAAGTCAGTAGAAGCTCAGCCAGCTTTGGTAGATGTTTTGACATCTTTCCCTGGCTTTTTGCAGGGCATTTGAAATGTTCTGTAAGTAAATATTTCAAATCAAATCAAATCTTTCTCTGTCTCTCTCCCTGACTCTTAAAATCTCTCGCCGTGTTTTTCCTTTTCTCGGTCTAACTTCCTTCTCTTATTTTCTCTGTTACCTCCTTACATCCATTCAGTCTCCATATCTCATCTTATTTATAATCTTTCTATCCATTTTATTTACTTATCTTTCATATTTCATCTCTATCATTTATTTTTTTCTAGCGATCTTTTTATATAGCTAAGTGACGAGAAAAAATATTCACTGATTGCCTACATGGAGTGGAAGCTAAAGATGACGGGGAAAAAAAGATGCAAAAACAAAAAACATTACTTTGATATGTTTGCAAGACATGAAATCCACTACGTGTCGACGAGAACCACGAAGGAAGAGTAGTGTCTGGTTTCCCATTAAGAAAAACCAGACACATAGGATATGAAGTTCTGTTGCTAAACTTCTACGTTCCCAGGTAAACAGAGTGTAAAAGGGAAAGGGTACGAAACAATACGAAAGTAAAGCAACATTATTGAAAACTTCTAAGATTGGGTGATAAAATTCTTGTGGACGAGAGAAGCAAATTATGAGAAAAATAACAAGAAACCCTACTTAGACGATTCATATATCTAAGAAAACATAAAACATAAAACATAAAAAATGCATCTAAAGCAAATACAAATACAATAAGTCTCAACCAAGTATCAAAATCTGAAAATATGAAGACACAAATTTATCCCCAAGTAAGGACGCACTAAACCTTCAATAAACAAAGGAGCTAAGTAAATAGTACATCTAAAAGAAAGAAAAGATGATGAAACCTAGTAAAATACATAATAAATACCTTGGCAAAGAGAAAATAGTAATATTTCAGACATGTCATATGGGACGCAGAGGTAATTACTGTTTATATTATCAACGCCAAGACTATAAACAATCTAGCACAAGATGTTTACAACATTATATCCAACCAAGAAATGTTGCATAGTTAGTTTATCATGGAAATCAAGTAAAAAATTATAATGATGATAATGATGGTAGTGATAATCATAATGATGATATCAACAAAAATGATGATGT
>BOPN01001150.1:294260-301760 GCA_017312705.2 Penaeus japonicus | reverse complement strand
AAAAAGGGATGCACGTGACGTTTAGTGGAGCCTATTGATTTTGCAAATAGATGTGCATTGCGCAGATCTCCTACTGGCGACGTCTCTCCCAAAGGCTCCACTTCGCTCTAATGCATCTCCTGGCGCTCAAACTTATTGAGCTTCCCTCAAAAATGGAAAACTGCGGGAGCAAAGGTAAGGAGAATTCGGTCTTAATAACCAGTTGCATCACGACGGGTTTGATGAAAATCGGCAATATCCAGGTGGAGAGGCATCCACGTCAAAGAAAGGTCGCGCTCTCAGAACAAACTTCGGAGAAAACTACGTGCGGACCAACCAAGTTTTTAAACTCAGTGTTGTGTAAGGATCGTCAGAGTCAAATGTTGCACCATTTACCCTATTAGATGGCATAAAACCTTGATGACGTCTCTAATGCGGATGAGGCCAAGAAAGCAATCAACTAAACCGACTCCAGTAATGTCTCAAGCATGAAGAGCATTTCGACACAAAATCTTGAAGCATTCTGTGACGCTGACCTACATCTAGGAGGGGGAGACTTTGCTATAAGCCTTCTGAGATGCTCGCAATGTATTAAGCATTTCCCTACTATATCAGATATATTACCAGCTATGTGAAATTAAAATGCCTCGTTACAGTTTATTAAAATGTATTTTTGTTAACTGTTCATATCATAAGATGATTTCGGTGATTATTACTAATCTGCCATATCAGCGTAGTGTCTAACAATCCTCAACTACAAAACCAGTGCTATTTTTCTTGTTTTTCCCTTTCGCGGAATTTTACCAGCTGTTCACTAAGGCGGACCGATTTTTAACTTTTGTTTTGGCAAACGACCATGTATATGATAGATAAATTTGTACTTACCTTAAAAAAAACTAATTACCAATTTTTAGGGTTCTCAGGATTAGGATAACGGGTCAGGAAATGACGTTAAAGTATGTTTTATACTGTTGAAAAGTTACCTGTGTAGGTTCTTTCAACTACTTATTACTAATTTAGCATAAAGTAGTTGAATTTTCTGGAAAAAAGATAATCCAGGATCGAATCAGACTTGGTTTCAAAACCGGCACTTGACTTTACATTGGTATGAACTGTCCAAACACTTTGAAGAAGGCCTCTGTTAAGCGACTACCGTTTCTACACTCTGCAAAGAAAGTCAGACAAGTCAATCTTAGTGTCCTGTAATGCTGCTTCTAGGTCTGAGATTTTTCAGTGAAGGCTGCTTATATATATATATATATATATATATATATATATATATATATATACACACATATATATAGATTTATATATAGATATATATTTATATATATATATATATATATATACATATATATATATGCATATATGATTACCATTATTCAGTATCTATTTACTTGATAAATGGGTGTAAGATATAATATATTGTCTTTGCGAATTTTACCAGTTTTTTTTCTAATTACGATAATTGAACATCAGTCACGCTGCATTTAATATATTCTTTAGGGAATGAGGATATACAATGAAGCTGCAACATTAATATTTTCTGGAAGTAGACAAGGAAATACATTTATGATCAAATGTAACATCATAAGTTCCTAAAAATTGTGATATTTACTAACAGCAGGGATATATATCAAATAGATTAGTATCGTTTCCTAATGCACGCCTCCTATAGGCAACCTGTATAACTAATCGAATATAAACAAATGGAAGCCATTTTGTGACTCAGGGAAGGCAAGTGAGGTGTCTGAGGCCTATTTATGTAATCTTGCTATATATGTTCGTACCGGAATAGAAATTTGATATATGATGGTGTCAAAAATCAGGGATTTTTGGAAAATTCACTGGAGAGCACTTCGACTCAAAATATCAGCACCTATATTACATTCACCTTTAATATAGTCCAGTGAGAAGGAATGTGGTTGCAAAGAAAGGGACCAGCGCATTAATTCTCCATTACCATTTTTCATATTTCTTAGATAAATTAATGGCTGTTGGTCTGTTTGTAAGACAAATTCTTTACCATACAGATAATATTTTATCTTTTCAATTGTCCAGACTATGCTTAAACATTCCCTTTCTATTGTTGCATATTTCCTCTCATGGTCCAATAAAGTCCTGCTTGCATAGGCAACAGGCATTAACATGTCATATTCTTGTAGTAACACAGCACCTAATCCTGTGTTTGAAGCATCAGTTCTTAGATGGAATGGCTTAGAATAATCAGGGAGAACTAGTATAGGAGGAGTTGCTAGTTTTTCTTTCAAGATATTCTTTCTATTTGTTCATTAGTATATTTAAGGTTAGTACTGCTAAACCTTTTCAGTAGTACATTGACTGGAGCAACTATATCTGAAAGGTTAGGAATGAACTTTCTATAAAATGATACACTACTTAGAAAAGACCGTAATTGTTTCTTATTCTGAGGAAGAGGCATATCCATTATAGCACTGATTCTATCAGGAAGAGGACGGAGACAATTATTACCCAAAACAAAGCCAAGGTACTTTATTTCATGAAAACCTAGGAAGCATTTACCAGGACCAGCTGTAAGACCATGTTCTTGTAATCTCTGTTGTAATGCTGTGACATCAAGTATGTGATCATCCCAACTTGAATTATGGACTACTATACTATCGAAGTAGCATTCAGTATTTGGCAGACCAAACAAAACTTCCCTCATTAGTCTAATAAAGGTGGCACAGGCGGTTTTCAAACCGAATGGCATTCTAGTGAATTGTATTAGCCCACGGCTAGTTGCGAAAGCTGTTAAATGTTTAGACTCATTTGAAAGAGGAATTTGCCAATATCCTTTGCACAAGTCTATTTCTGTGAAATATATGTCACCTACGAAGTTACCTAGTGCTTCATCCATTTGAGTCAAAAACACTGATGTCATTTAATCCCCGGAAGTCCACACAGACTCTCCATGTGTTATCAGATTTCTTTACTAGAACTACAGGAGAACAATATGGTGAGGTACTCTGTTCAATTACTCCTAATTTTGTCATACGATCAACTTCTTCCTCAAAGTACTTTTGAAGATGGTGAGGTACGGGATACGGTTTACGTTGCATGGGCACATCAGTAGTCAAATGAGTTTCATGTGTGATGGTACTAGTTCGACCAGGGTTGTCTGAAAAGACGTCAGAAAATTTATTGATTAAATTAGTAAGATCAGAAACCTGTTCAGTCGACAACTTGAGATTGATATAAACTTTTCCGACTACTTCATCTAGTACTGCAATATCATACATCATTAGTACTTTCGCAGTCATCTACTATACAGATCTGACAGACTGCGGCTTTAGATTTGGTCTCCTTATCACGCCTAACATATTTCTTAAGCATGTTGATATGGTAAAGCTTCACTTTACCACAAGCTTTGATTAAATAGTCGACACCATTGGCATGGCGTTTGTACACAGGATATGGGCCCTTCCATTGCATTTTCAGTTTGTTATGTGATGAAGGAAGTAGAAGCCAAAACTTCATCACTCTCAGAAAGAACACGAGATTTAGCATTCCGGTCGAAATGGTTCTTATAAATCTTGCTATTAACTGCAGCATTAGCTGATGCTAGTTTAACAGACTCTTCTAACTTAGATCTTAAATCAAGAACATATTGATAAGTACTTTTAAGTTCTTCATCCATCTCATCTTTAGTCCACAAGTTATGAAGTATAGATAATGGGCCACGAACTGTACGCCCATACAGTAGTTCAAAAGGTGAACATTTGAGACTATCATTTGGGACCTCTCTGTAGGCAAATAACACTGAGGGTAAATATCTATCCCAATCTTGAGGTTTATCTTGGCACAGCTTCTTTAGCATAGCTTTCGGGACTGAATGGAATCTTTCAACAGTACCATTACAGCAAGCATGATAAGGACTAGTGAAAATTGCCTTTATGGATAATAAACGATTAATTTCAGCCATTAAATCTGACTTAAACTGTGTTCCTCTGTCACTAAGAATTTCTTTAGGAATTCCGACCCTTGAAAATATACCAACAAGAGCTTCTGCAACAGTAACGGTATCTATATTTACTAAAGGAACTACCTCAGGAAAGCGTGTGGCACAATCAATGAGAGTCAAAATACATTTGTGTCTTCGACTGGAAGGTGTTAATGGACCCACAAGATCTATAGCAACTCTTGACAATGGTTCGCTGATTATAGGCATGGATACAAGGGGAGCCTTACGTACATTACCCTTAGGGGAGAATTTCTGACAAATATGACATTACCGACAATATCGCTTGATATCAGCACCTGTGCTTGGCCAGAAAAACTTTTGGAAAATTTTATCTGCAGTCTTCCTATGTGAGAGTGTGACCTGATAAGGGGGAGTCATGAGCTGTTGACATTATGACATTTCGGAGACAGCTAGGCACTACCAATTGCTTCATTACCACCTCATGTACGTTCTTACTTTTGACACAAATGCGGTAAATCAGTTCATTGACTGTCTCATATTTAACAGACCTATGTTTAAAAGTAACCACAAATTGACTAATTACTTTCCTCCTAATTAATTGAGCATTAATTAGATCAGACCTTGAAAACTTGCTCTCAGATATTTCAGGAATTACAAGAGGACTAGGAGACTTATCACACAGGTTTGCTCTTGCCCTCGTTTTATCTTCCATTATGACATTATCACCCATTGTCATCAACAGGGGTATTACTGCACTCAGAATCTGGCTTGTTAATTAGTACTTTGACACCCGGAACCATCCTGATCAATATGCCTGTAAACTTGATTGGTGCCGCTACTGCATTAACCCATCCATTTAGAAATTTACTCTTAATAAAGCATCGTACTTTTGGAAAACTTTTGTCATAGCCAAGATAGTCATATAATTTAACAAATTTACCTCTTTTAGCATTCGGTGGAATGAGAGAATCTTTGACAATGATTGTCGAGCAACTAGTGTCAAGAAGAAAATTAGTAGGCTTGTTGAATAAAGTACCAACGACCATAATGGCTGTCTCTGGGCATATGTCAGATTGTAAAACATTGTTGATTTTACTTGGTGATTTATTCTTAGTATTAAACTCCGGACAAATAGGTCGAATATGCCCAGGCTTATGACAGTTGTGACATCTAATACTAGACTTTAGATTAGGAGACTCATCCAGATCAACCTTAGACTGAAAGGGATTACAAGTTCTTACACTTCTATGGGCACATCTGAACCGGTCAGCCGATTGAGCCATGTCAACACTAGTTTCGAAAGTTCTTTCTATTAAGAAAACTCTCAAGTCATTTGGGCAGTTACTTAATAATTGGTCTTTAACAAGGAATTCACACAAACTGTCAGACTCTTTATTTACATCACTAAGAGTTAACCAGTGATCTAAATATTGCCTCATTCTGGGAACAAGTTGGACATAAGTTTCATTTTCCTTTACTTTACTTTCTCTGAATTTCTTCCTGCAAGAGTTAACATCAACAGAGTAAGCTTTAAAAAGTGATTCCTTCAATTTTTCATAATCAGTTAGAATCTCATATGGTAGACTTCTATAAACCTTCAAAGCTTTTCCACTTAACAGAGAACCCAAATAGACATAATAGTTACTATACTCCATTTCTGAAGATTAGACATTCTTTCGAAACGTTTCAGAAAGTCGTCAATTTCATCTTTCCCATCTTGAAAATTTGGTAACCGTTACCCAGGATAATTTTCATTACTTATGCCAATGTCCCAGTTTTCTAACTTCAAGTTATCAAGAGCTAGTTCATGAGACCTCTGCTTCTCTGCTTCTATGGCCTGTCTTTCTATTTCTCTTTCCTGTCTATATCTTTCCTTCTCTGCCTCAATTGCCTCTAATTCTAATCTCTTTACTTCTCTCTCCTTTTGTCTTTCCTCTCTCTCTACTTCCTTTTGATATCTTTCTTCTTTTGCAACCAAAGGATTAATATCAGCAGGGGTATATCCTGCCTCTTTAGCTTATTTAACCAATTCGGTAATTAATTCTCCGAATAACGCCGCGTTACGAAAGTGGTATTGATGGATTCCTCTCAACCTCTACTATTCATATATAGTGGAAATAATGCCCGATTTCACCCCTGGATCCACAATCTGGGTCCCGATAGTAGGGGAAGGCATGAAGTAGATCAGGGAAAGTACGGGGTAAAATATGAATTCCGGCCATATTTCGTTTCCAAATCTTAACCCAATTACCTAACTTTGCCTAGTTTTGAAGTTAACCCTAGCCAAGGGGGGGCTTCGCCCCCCACGTTTATAAGGCACTTCGTGCTACCTCGTACTACTTCGGTTGCACGAAAAACTTAACCCAACTACCTACCTCATTTTGCGTAGTTTTGAAGTCAGCCTTTGCGAAGAGGGAGCTACGCCCCCCTGTGGATCTCCCCTATTCAGGGCACTTCGTGATACTTATGATACGTAATTAGTCCTGTAGATGAAAATGCCGCGACCACGAATAACCCTCACATTGCGCTATGATGACAGCAACTGAGTCTTGGTTTCATATATTCCTCAGGATAAGAAACTAGGGCCGATAATGACGCGACCACTCAATAGAGGGCACTCTATAATTATACTGTAAACAATGGGGAATATTGCGCCATCTATCGAAAGAACATAAGAGCGCATGCAGGTAATTCATTGGGGGTTTCCATTCCACAGCTTGTCACTAGCCGTAAATACGTAAACACAACCATGTTTAAATTTCAGGGCGAGGATGGTGTTTTTTTGGGTATTTTACACAAGGTTATTTTGCACGAAGTGCCCTGAAAAGGGGGGTCCAGGAGGGGGGCGAAGCCCCCCTTGGCTAGGGCTTAATTCAAAACTAGGCAAAGTTAGGTAGGTAATTGGGTAAAGATTTTGCAAGCGAAATATGCCCCGAAGTAAGACGAGGTAGCACGTGCCTTAAAAAAAGACCCAGATTGTGGGGTCCAGAGGTGGAATCGCTCATTATTTCCACTATATATGAACAGTAGAGGCTGAGAGGAATCCATCAATACCATTTTTATGGTATTTTGTAACATTTTACCCCGTACTTTCCCTAATCTACTTCATGCCCTCCCATACAATCGGGACCCAGATTGTGGGGTCCAGAGGTGGCATCACGCATTATTTCCACAATATATGAATAGTAGAGGTTGAGAGGAATCCATCGATATCACTTATGGTATTTAGTGACGCAGCGTTATTCGGAATATTTACCACCAATTCAATTAAATATTTGAAAATATTTATCTAAATTAAAAAGCTTCATGCAAAGAAATAAACCGAAATATTCTAAAGAAAAAAAAAAAAAGTTACATTTGAAGTTATAACAAGGTACTGTGTTACTAATCAATGAATTATCAGAAAATGATTCGAGAAAAATAGAATATTATTCACTTACAAAAATATAATTCGTGAAACACTACAAAAATCGTAACACAATCTAGTACTATAATTTAACAGTTAGATAACTGCGGTTATCAAGAAAAATAGTCGCACACTGACTAACAGTAGGGTTCAATGACCGCCACTAACAAAA
>BOPN01001150.1:262037-267037 GCA_017312705.2 Penaeus japonicus | reverse complement strand
ATATTGGTGACCTCAAGTTCGAAGCCCTATGATCTCGTGATCTCGCACCCAGCCGCATGAGACAAGCGACTTGCACGGTGAGAGATGAATCAAAAAGAGAGAGAAGACAAAAAAAGATAGCAATAGCCGATAGAAGAAGAAAAGCATCATATCTCTACTCCTAACCGTTAGCGAGACGTGGCACGAAAGATGATTGGTGAAGTGTTATAGAGAAAGGAACAGAGAAAGCCCCACTTTGTCGCCCGTGTCTTGACAAGATTCTCTACCTGAGAACTCATAAGCATCTCCCCCAGGCAGGTCGTACTTAGACTCGAGCTCACCCTCACTTCTGCTCGTTCACTTCCACTCTAGTTTTCTCACAGCCAGTTAGTTACTTCTCCCTGACTTAAAAGAAATCACTCCCCAGTTTCTGAGGAATGTCAGAGTAATCAGAATTCAAGTTGGATTAGGATTGTCATACCTTTGTTAAAAAAAAATAGTGTTGTGAGGTTGAGAGTATGCTCATAGATAGATTTTTTTTTCTTACACAGCAGAGGCAGAACATTTATCTGTAGATCGCTTATAAATGATCCCATTATAGAATAACTTTATAATATATTCAATGAAATACATATAAACATGCAGAGTTTTATACTGTGCATGGGAATATTCAAGTAGATCTGTAGTATATTGCATATATTCATATCAGTCATATCCATAGAAAAATTTTTTTTTTGACAAATTAAATTAGGACAGTTAACTGAATAACACCTGACACGCCCACGCCCTCCCTCAGGGGCGATGTGGGTGGGTCAGCCCACACCTGGCCGCCCGGGGAGAAGATGCTCTGCCTCACCAACTATAAATGGCTCTGGCATTCGGGGCCAAAATTAGCGTGTGAACCGGTGGCCAGGCGAGGGTGCCAGTCCGGCCCTCGGCACCTGTCGGCTCTCGGCACTCAGCTGCCGACGGGTTTTGGATTAGATTATGATGAGAGATATTTATAATGAATCACACATTGGTTTAGTAAGGGAGGTTGCTTTATGCGGGAAAATATGTCATTCCTCAAAACGGAGCTTCTGTTACACTGAACTGTTATGTTACATGGGAAGTATTTCCATATTTGGTTGTCGGAAATAGTCCGCCGCTTGCGGATTAGGAACGCCGGTAAACACCAGGATAAGCCGCAGAATAACTACTTCGCTCCTGATATATTCACGAAGGACAAAGTCTTCTCCATATATAACACAAAATCTGGGAATGTTTGATAAAGTGCTTCAGTGACGAGAGGTAAAACCCACGAGAATACATGCACGCTACCATCACCCTTGTTTCTCGACAGGGTGTTAGTTTAGATGAGTTTATCACTGAAGAGGAAATTCAACATTGCATGGAATATCTTCGAATAGAAAAATAGGAAATCCTCTATCTTCATTTGCAATCTCCCTTCAGCTAAAACTATCATATTTACAAAGTTATTTTAAGCGTTTCTCGGTGATTTCTCTTGATTATTATCAACCTTCCTGCCTTTGATATCTTTTAGTTGGAATTAGTTTTACAAGCAGTTAGATATGATGTTAATGTTTGAAGAATATATGCAACTTGCATCTATGTACAAGGGAATGTTTGCAATCATTTTCAAGAGAAAGCAACCCATTATTGGACTTGGAATTTCTTTAAAAGGAAGATTTGCAGTGTGTCCAATCATTTTCTAAAAATCTAGATTTTAGCTCAGGTTTACACTTAAAACAAAATAAAACAAAAACAAAACAGGGACATTAACCATACACAAAGTCATCATACTTTATTTTCTGTTTGTTTCATCGTCCTCGTTCTTCCACACATTTATTTCCACATAAACATTTAGCAGTAGACTAGCGTTCGAGGAATATCCACATCGAGAAAAAGCCTCACACACAACCCGCTCTCCCCCCAGGCCTAACATCGCCGCAGACATGCCGTTCAAGGCCCCAGAGAACCCCAAATGCCCCAAGTGCGGAAAGTCCGTATACCACGCCGAGGCTCGGGTGGTTGGCGATATTTCCTTCCATAAGGAATGTTACAAATGCAGTAAGTTCATGGCGGTTGCCTCATTCTTAGAGGTTTTTGGATCCTTTACTGTTAGATTTCATTTTCATTGCAATAATGTTGATTCATGTTGTAAGAGAAATGAAGCTGAAATTAAGCATTGACCTGAAATCAATATGACAAAAGAAGCCGAAAAAAACAATGCATATTATATTTACCAATATGAAAATCTAACAGACCAACACATTCCCTCTCTCCCCCTCCCCTCCTAAGGTATGTGCAACAAGATGTTGGACTCCACCAACTCCAACCTGCACGAGAATGTCCTGTACTGCAAGACCTGCCACGGACGCAAGTTTGGACCCAAGGGATACGGCTTCGGAGGCGGCGCTGCTGGTCTTAGCATGGACACCGGCTCACACCTCGAGTAAGTGTTCTTGCGCCACACTTGGTTCTTTCCCTAAGGCGTGTTCCGGAAAATGTCTCACGGTTTTCAATTGATGTAGATGAAAGTCAGAATTGCAGTGGTTTCCTAAATACGTTACACGTTATAGAATTTACGAAAAAAAAAAAAAAAAAAAAAATCGATCATTTTCCAAGCGAACACACCTCTGTGATGAGTACATCGATCAGTATACCCGTATATCACAAGTATCCCTAAATCTTGATATTCAGAAGCATAATAAGCTAAATGAATGACAACTTCCGATAAAAAAGGCGGTGAAGAAAAGTACACTGATCGATTAGACATTAAAAGGACTATCAGACAGATCTCTCGTACTCCATCAGTGACAGAAACCTTAATCCTTCCTTAAAACTTGGCTGACGAGATATTTATCTGACATTATTATTGTCCCAAAATATTTAGTGAAGTACATGGCCCCACGTGATTTTTTTTCTTTCTTTCTTTGTAGAACAATATATGTACTAAGACGGTTTAATATTAGATAGTTTCCTTTAGAATACATCAATATTATTGAAAAAGGGAACAGATGTGACCAAAACACCTGGCTTTAAAGTCATTCACTAACATAGGGTATACTTTTCTAATTCCATGTATGTCGTCTGTCCTAACATCATGTTATTTTTGTGTCCGCGTGTACCTCTAGTTTATTTTTTTGATAGTTTCTTCCACTTCCCTTGACCTTTACCTCCTATATTGTGTTCAACCTTCCCTTCTATGTGTAGATGGGAGCCTAACCTGCAAAGATACTTTTAAACATGCAATCTGGGACCATGTGGTTTTCTTCTTTGTAGAAATCACTTCTCTCTCCTTATATTCATCTTTATTACTGTAATTCCGTCTTCAATTGGTTATATACATATTTTTAATTCCCTCTTAATCAGAGGATAGCGGGCCTTCTCTTGCTTTTGATTAATGATCACCTATGTTATACTTTTGTGGCGAAACTTCTCAATTGGTTTATTGCCCACGATTAACCTTCAGATCATAAAACAAACTGTGAAAAATATCACGGTGAGCTGGGGAGTCGAAGAGAGGAAAATTCTCGAAACAATAAGTTGCAGAAGTGGCAAGGTGGAAGCACGTAGGGTGAATCAGTGACTTCCCTGCGCCAAGGTCTAGGTCGTTGTGATCCTTGCTCGACCAGTCCGACAATAACCAGTTGGGAAGTTTCCCCCTCTGTTAAATACTCCATCTCAAAGGAAGCTTCAAGCGACTGACAATTTCTTCCCCTTCCTCTCCACAGAAAGAAGTAAAAACCTCCTCCTACGCCTCAATACACAGTTCTGAAAACTCAATGCGTAGAGCTCGACTCATAGCACAAGGATGCTAGCTAGTGCCTGGATGAAAGCTGTTGTCTTGGAGATTTATTTGTCATGTAAAAAAAAAAATAAGTTAAATTTTCGACATTTATGAGTTTTCTCGGGAAGAATGATTCATTATTTGTATTTATTTCTCTTGATTTGCTTTTCTCATCTGATAGAAATTTTCGTATCTTTTCAATGTTGATTTGATTTACGTCTCCATCACTAAGCCATATGCCAGTGCATCTTCAATTAAAAGCTAAAAATATTATTGGAAATGGAACGTTCGAAGCCTGTAATTCAGTGTATTGGTTTTGATGCTGCTCGACTCCTAGCTATCACTTGCTCACCGCTACGCGCTAAACGCTTAACGCTGCAAACGCTGCACGCTCATGAGGCTTCGAACTCGGCTCTGCTCTTATTCAACGCTACTTACGCTCACTATAGTTCGACACGACTCCCCGCCAGGACGTGGCCGAAGACGAACCGGACATTGAGCTCTTGGGCGACCTCAGTTATCCATGCCAACGTCTTGAAGATGTTGATGCCATTTTCCCCCACTGACGAACGAGTGGCACGCGCGAATCATTAAATAACTGGTATCGGCCACGATGTCTCGAGTCCGTTCAGCTTCGGTAGATTCTGCGCGGGTAGAATTACGAAACCATGTTGCTTGTCGCTAGGTTCACTAACCAAGTGTGGGTGACAACAATGATTGATCTCACTGAAGGCCCGTGGGTTCCCTCTGTAGTGGCGAACCTGTCATTGGTCAGATAAAACAAAAACTCCTGCTAGATCATTGAGTGCCTTATGAAAAGATTTGCTGTAACTCATACAAGTTTCAGTACCATTCATTTAGGGTTTAAGTCACCCACTACGCTTGTTATATTTATTTTTGCTACGCTAAAAAAAGCTTATTTATTTTGCTTATAGTGCTATTTTTATACGCTCATTCAACGTTCCTATTGTAACCTCTGTGGAATATTTTTTATAGGAAATATACGCTACAAAGAAATAAACTTTGGTTTCCTTCCAACTTTCACCATTTTTCCCCTATCGTCTCAGGACGCTGCTCACTATATACGGATATTTTGTCTAGAAACAGACTAATGTAGTGCTTCGGTGAAACCTTAATATTGCTTGGGATGGACAAGTGTGTGAAAGTTGAGCTCTACCACAGGAAATAGCATGATCATTAAACTATTATCATCAAGTAGGAAAAAAAG
>BOPN01001150.1:185000-187500 GCA_017312705.2 Penaeus japonicus | reverse complement strand
TTCATAAAATCCTTACCGGCTATTCATTTCATTTGCTGTCATTTCCAACATCCCGCGCATTTTGCATAATTGGATCCGATTAAAGGCCTTCAATTTGACAAGTATCATTATTTCCTAATTTCTTAATTTCATTTCTTCTTCATGTTATCATCAAATGTAGTCAGCAGTGGTATCATCTTCATGAAGCCAATTAATTGTAGTCATTTCGCGTCTCTGATGTTAGCCTTGTTGTTATTTTATTATCTCCTGATATTGGTATAATCATTTCTCGGAATCCATTCACACTAGCTTACTTCACTCTTCTTTCAACCTCGTCCTTCTCTCATGTCATGTTTAACACCTCCTTCAGAAAACTTCAATGTCTAATCAGAGCGCGTCAAATATATACGTATGCAATCAATTACCTCTTGTATCCTCTCTATCCTCTCCTCCGGCAACCGCCTTAATCCACTTAGCAATCTTGCAATACCCGTTGAGGCGCTCTCACACTTCTTAGACCAATGGATGATAAATCTTACAGCTGCCTGAGGCTTCTTAGTTTTCCACTTGTCTTGTATCCGTTCTTCTCCAGTGCTTTCTTCTTAATCTCATTGATGTTTTTGGTTCATTTATGTTCAAGGAGAGATTAGTCTCTTTACCTTATTTCCTGTAAGCTGCCTCCTCCTTTTGCCTCCAGGTTGGGATATGACTTACCCTTACAGCCATTCATATTTTCCCATTATATTCCCCTTGTGGCTCCCTATTATCTATATTGATATATGCAGTATATACATATATATATATATATNAGTGTCAATTATGTCGAAATATTTCATCTCAGCCCTTTATCAACTCCACCACTATTGTTTCAGTAGAGGCAAAACTAATCTATACCATTACCGAAAAGATTGGTATGGTATGTCAACGTAATAACAATGCGGAACTTTATCTCTCAAGAGACACATATGTCCACAGGGGCCTGTTAAAAATGGTTTTGTATCGATCTCGTGCAGAATCCGGACTTGCCGAGGAGGTCGAAGGTCGTTTCTTCGTAAATGACCTTTGCCCTGTCTAACAAGCCCCGAGAAAGCAGAACTCGAAGCCCTCCCACAGACATGTAAAGTTCACTTAGTGGACGGACAGATCTTCTCTGATCCTGTTGGGTGTGAGCACATTGGGCTGAATATTTTGAACAGCTGTTTAAGGTTGAGCCATCAATGGTTAGCTTGGATGTGGGTGATGCTGTGATCCCAGCTCCTGATTCCCCCATTAGTGAGGAACCCCCTACCCTAACTGAAGTTATACTGAAGGGTGGTAAGGCAGTGAGTATTTGCATCCCTGCTGACTTTCATACGTCTGATAGTGATCCTATGGCTTGCATGTCCTGGCTGGCATCTGGCAGTCCGGTACCATTCCCCCAGACCTGTTGAGGGGGGTGGTCATCCCTCTCTGGGAGGGGAAAGAGGATAGCATGAAATGCAGCAGTCAATGAGGCAATACACTGCTCAACAAACCAGGGAAGATGTTTGCACTCATCCTTCTAGGGTGTATCTGAGCTCATCTACTCGGGCATCGGAGACCACACCAGAACCCCCCCCCACCACCACCAATCACACTCGGGAGGAAATTCTTCATGTGGGTGATTCTGGGGCTGGGGGAGATTCTTCAGATGGGTGATTCTTGGGCTGGAAGAGATTCTTCATATGGGTGATTCTGGGGCTGGGGGAGATTCTTCATATGGGTGATTCTGGGGCTGGGAGAGATTCTTCAGATGGGTGATTCTGGGGCTGGAAGAGATTCTTCATATGGGTGATTCTGGGGCTGGGAGAGATTCTTCATATGGGTGATTCTGGGGCTGGGAGAGATTCTTCAGATGGGTGATTCTGGGGCTGGAAGAGATTCTTCAGATGGGTGATTCTGGGGCTGAGAGAGATTCTTCAGATGGGTGATTCTGGGGCTGGGAGAGATTCTTCATATGGGTGATTCTGGGGCTGGAAGAGATTCTTCATATGGGTGATTCTGGGGCTGAGAGAGATTCTTCATATGGGTGATTCTGGGGCTGGGAGAGATTCTTCAGATGGGTGATTCTGGGGCTGAGAGAGATTCTTCATATGGGTGATTCTGGGGCTGGAAGAGATTCTTCATATGGGTGATTCTGGGGCTGGAAGAGATTCTTCATATGGGTGATTCTGGGGCTGAGAGAGATTCTTCATATGGGTGATTCTGGGGCTGTGGGAGATTCTTCAGATGGGTGATTCTGGGGCTGAGGGAGATTCTTCAGATGGGTGATTCTGGGGCTGGAAGAGAGTCTTCATATGGGTGATTCTGGGGCTGGAAGAGATTCTTCATATGGGTGATTCTGGGGCTGGGGGAGATGCTCAATCGTCTGTCTTGTGAATGAGGAGAGGTACACGGAGGATCCTGTGATATTGTCATACATCTCAGAGGATCCCATAGCACAGGAGGATCATTTAGTATAGTTACACAGTAGCAGAATCACAGAGAACTACAAACCGTGATC
>BOPN01001150.1:167500-170000 GCA_017312705.2 Penaeus japonicus | reverse complement strand
AATAGTAATACAAGCCTTGAAACACAACCGGAAAAAACACAAAACTGTGACAAAGTATCAAAAGCCAGTTTCTAGCAAGAGCTGATTAGAAATGAAGAGGAAACGGATAAAATGGCTACGAATGTGCTAGAAAGTAGCTTAGAAAGTGATGCTAAGGAAATGAGTGAATGAGTGAACGAAAAATAGCACACCTAAAAGGTGTATGCGGCAAGCAGATACAAGAAAGGAATATACTGAAAAAAGTGTATAAAGAAAAAGTGAAGGAGAATATAATTATAAAAGACCTACTAGAAAAGTTTGAGATTCAGTGCTTCAGTGAGATGAAATTATATAAAGATAAAATCTGTGAAATAATAAAAGATCTAAAAAAAGGGGGAAAATAAAAAAAAGATACACATGCTGTTAAATGTGACTGAAAAAGAAGAAGAAAAAGCTATGCAAGAAAGGAAAAATGTAAATGAAAAGACAAAGAGTGAACTAGTAAAACAAAAGTCATTCCATCAAACCATAACACAAAGGGGAACACGAGAAACCTTTTTCGGAAATAGTGAAGCAGAAGAGAGACACGCAAAGCACAAACAGCTGAGACACAGAACAAACAGCAGACGATGAGGCTGACTGGCAGGTTGTGAGTAATAAGAAAAAACAGCAGAAAACTAAACAAGCTATGATCATCATCACTCGTATATGATATTTTGTACTGCTCACACCTTGGTGAAAAACACAGCAGCAACAAATTAAAAGTCTTGTGCCACTGGAGTTACCCTGGGGTACAGGGCCTCTTGTCACACTTGGCAAAGTCTGTCTTTATAGACTTTTCGCACTTTTAGTGCTTTGCCTGCACCCTCAGTGTTTTGAATCTGCAGGTGACACGAGGCTACAGTAGTCGTAGTCAGCACCCCACCCCAGACCCGCAGCATTCTTCTACCCCAGGGTAGCCCTTACAGGCTGTGACCCCTGGGTAGGGAGGCCTAGTAGTCCGGGGCGTCCTTTGGGCTCAACTCTCTTCTTCCCCTTTTTTTCCATTTTTCCGTGTCACTTTCCTGAGTCTACCGGAGTTTCCTCGTGAGCTCCCGTATCCGCTTGGGGGTGGGTACCGAATTACCGTCCCTCGCACTAGGCAGGTTCGGCGGTAGGAACGTGCCTTCCATACAACTCCGATCCCTTAGCTGGTACTGGAAAACGCAACCAGGCTTCCACTAGAGGGGTGGGGGACGTGTAACGTCTCTTAGCTATTAGGTTTAGATTGATACAATAGTTAAGGGACAGGAGGGCCCCTCAGGACAACAGGCTTTAGCCCAGGGTTCGGACCTGGTCCGACACCCGAGTATGATTGATTCCCCGGCTACCCTTCCTCCTTCCCAAGGAGGAGGAACGACTCATAACTCCTCTAAGACTAATGTGACCACTAAAAGAACCCCGACAAACGACCAACTCAGAAGACCAAGCATTGATATCCCTCCAGAGAAAGCAAGGTGTGTAAATATTCGATGCATGAATGAAAATCAATCCCTGCAGAATGTCAATCCCTTTATCATTAAGAAGGTCCTTGATGGTCAAGTGGAAGGCAGTTTTGATTTCGTCAGAACATTGCGAGATGGTAGCCTCCTTGTTAAAGTGCGGTTTAAATCTCAGGTTAATGATTTGCTTAAACTGACGCAAATTCATGACCTTGAAGTAAAAGTATATATTCCTGTTGGGCCAAATACCTGTAAGAGAGTAATCTTTCGCAGGGATTTAAGGGTAATGGAAGAAAGTGAAATTCTTGGGGCCATGAATGACCAAAGCGTAGTAGACGTAAATTGCATGACCAAGAATGATGGGAATGTGCGAACAAAAACCGGATTGTGTTTCTTGACTTTTCTTACACCAAAAATTCCTAGTACCGTTAAATTTGGATACGAGATCGTGCAAGTAAGACCTTCTATCCAAAAAACAATGCGTTGTAATAGATGCCAAAAAATTGGACACACCTCATTAAGATGCATTGATAAGGGTACTGATAAATTAGCATGTGGTAAATGTGTTGGAACCCATGATACCACAGCATGCACAGAAAAGACACTCAAGTATGCTAACTATGGAGGTCCCCATCAGTCAGGCTCTGCTGAATGCTGCAGCCTGAATAAGGAGACCGAGACATTGGCATACATGAGAGAGCACGATGTTAGCTACCGTGAGGCCAAGAAGAAAGTTGAAGCTTTGGTAAGCAAACCCAATACTTCTTACGCTTCAGAAGTAACTAAGAATGTTTCAAGTGCAAGCAGTGTTAGTCAGCAGCTCGCAGCAAAGGATCAAGAAATTTCGGAACTGAAGAAAACTGTGAAGGATGATGAAAGAAATGAATAAAACAATAAAGGAAATTGCTGAATCAACCCAGCAAAAACGGCATCATAAGGAGGAGGATACCAAATCACAATCTGGATCACACCTTCTAGTCCAGGCGACCCCTACTAGGACCAGGCGTCTCCCTAGCAGTGGGGAGCAGGCCATGGAGTTT
>BOPN01001150.1:157500-160000 GCA_017312705.2 Penaeus japonicus | reverse complement strand
TAATAATACATACGTAATGCCCCTTTGTTTTGTTTTTAGTGTATACCTTATTTTCTATGATTTAAAATAAGATGTATTAAAAAAACTATCTCAGACCCAGTTTTCCCGACCTTTCACGCATTTTTACGGGTCTACCTCAACGCCAACCAATAAACATAACTGTATAACCATATCACAGTTCTCTAGGACAGTTGATCAGTGAGGTAAAAGCAACTATTAATAAACTCATATTAAGATTAGTCAACCTAGCTTCTCAGCCGGGTATTATTTATGCACTTCGCGTTTCTGCGCCTAGGAGATTCATACTGAGTTTGACGCCATACTTATATATTTTCTTGGTACAACTTGCTTGACCCCATTTCATTTTCATCTAGCTATGCAACCTCGAAAATTAATTACTACTCCGATACCGCCCTAAACTTGACTACCATATAGTAGTGCTCCCTACCTCCCCCAAGAGGACGAGACTTGGCTACTCAACCAGAGCTTCCGTAAACACGTTTCGACTGTTTCAGTTCCATTTATCACCGATCTCAGTTCAAACAGCTCTCTCCCCTTACATCCTCTTGGAAATCAAGATGGTGCAGAACGTTTACTAAGAAGAGGCACTGCCGATCTTCGAGGGTGATAACTCCAAAGTACCCTCAATTAGAAGGTGATAGGGTCCATCTACTGGACAATGATATCCAGTTTAGGAGACGGATATGCTTGAGAATTCAAACAAAGACTGTGGAAATTTAAGATTATTGTATCAGTAAGAAAGGGGTGAATCTTTGAGCATTCAATAACAACCTTGGAGTATCTTGCATATGTACATTCTGTTCCTTCATTCTGTATCATCTGGCAACAGGGGACAAGCCGCACACATTAATGAGTTATGCTTTGACCACCTAATTAAAGCCCTTAAAGGGTGTAGTGCGCTCGAGTTTGCGTGGGTATTGGGATTAGTGTAAGGAGCGGAAGACCTTGGGCTCAGGGGTTAAGGAACGATGGGGGCTCCGTTCGTTCCTCGAAAAAGGGGGTGAGGGAACTAGGCTTCAAGCTTAGAACCCCAATGACCTCACGAGCAAAACAATCCCCAGAAGTTTAGGTCTACCAAGAGCGTGAGTAGTATGGAGATGGCACTGAAATAAATCATAAAATGTAAATAAAACCTACGCTTTACATATGCACAGAAGGTACCAAAGTAAGATTGAACTGAAAACATAAAATGACTAAAAACATATCAGAAGGGCTGAAACAAAAACTTACAAAAAATAAATTGCTAGGATAAAACACGTAAAAAAAAAAAGTAGTAGGAGTATAAGCGGAGGTAAAACCGATCAAACAGAAGATTGAATAAGATTATGTATTAAAAAGAATCGCAAAAGAAAGGTAACACATGAAGTAAAAGGGGCAAAAAATCAAAGCAGATAAAGAGAGAAGTAAAAGAATTAAAGTTAAGAGAAGTATAATTCAAAGTAGAAAAAGGGTAAAGGTAAAGCGACACACACACTCAATATAAAATGTAAACATTAAAAAATAGCACATCCAGTAAGAATACACCTAAGCAAGTAAAAGGCTCAGTACAAAATTGTTCATCACCACTTACAAATCCAAAACGTAATCCTTTATTTTAATAAAAACAAAAAAAGTTTGGAGAGAAGAATGGGAATGAATAATGGGATAGAGGAAGGATAAGGATGGAGGACAATGAATTTTAGGAGAAAAAGGAGCTGGGGCCTAACCCAGCATGTGGGGTAAAGCTGTGGGTAATAACTGAATCAGGTATTTTGAAGAAGGATATGGGGAGGGGGAAGCCCGGCGCCATCTGAAACCATTAAGTTTATTATAGTTGGCTTTGAGCGCACCCGCCCCTGACATTTGGGTCACTCCGCTCGCGTGAACAAATATTATGTGACACATGGTGTGGCTGAATCAGGCGTCCTCGCACTCACGCCTGCACTGGAGGTTGCTCGTCCCCAACGAACACGTGAAAAATTGGTCTGCCACGTGTGGCTCCAGACCTCGTTTTACTGAACTGTGGATGTTTCTCGGCTAACCGGAGAGGGGGGGCGAAAGAGATTACAGATTTTGGCGCCATTTGCGGTGTGCTCTGTACGCGGCCTCCACGACCGTGTCTATAGAGCTATCCCTCGGCTAACCTGGCCTGTATAAAAGGGTTGAAGTTCAGATGTGGCCGCTAGTAAAGGACTGACCTCTCCTGTTGGTGCCAAAGGAAGGTTCTCCTCCAGCAACAGGACTGATGGGGAGGTGCGGTCCTGGCGTTCAACATCACGGCTATCCTAAATCCTTCCGACAAAGGGCTTATGGTCCTGTCACGGATACTAGCAACGAGTGTTATGTAACGGAAATCCAGATCCAGTGTGATATTGGGTAAGGATTTAGGAAGTAGGATTCGCCCTATAAGGAGGATAATGGGATGAGGTGAGGTGATGGTTTAGGTAGTTGGCAGTCACAAGCGTCAGGAGACGAGGTGAAAATATTTAAATACAGGGAT
>BOPN01001150.1:87500-92500 GCA_017312705.2 Penaeus japonicus | reverse complement strand
GTGTGTGTGTGTGTGTGTGTGTGTGTGTGTGTGTGTGTGTGTGTGTGTGTGTGTGTGTGTGTGTGTGTGTGTGTGTGTGTGTGTGTGTGTGTGTGTGTGTGTATGTGTGTGTGTGTGTGTGCGTGTGCATGTGTGTGTGTGTGTGTGCGTGTGCATGCGTGCGTGTGTGCGTGCGTGTATCTGTGAGTGTGGAGAGAGAGGGAAAGCGAGTGTGGAACATGCTGTGATAACGCTTGTTTTAAATGTAAATCCTGTACTGAGTCATGTAGATCGCCTTTAGGATGTGATGACGCTCTCTCAGGCAAGTACTCTTTCGACCTTAGCCGTGGCAATGTCCTCGTAGACACTAGGAGAAGTGAACCCGCACCGCGACAGTGTGGTGGGCCCGAGAAAGCCGCAAAGGATGGGGGATGGGGAGTGTTGTCACCCCCCCCCCCTTTACCTTAATGGCGCCGTTTCTGACGTCACCTATCTTGAGATTATCTTAATAACCTCTTCTGTTTTACTTGCATCTTCATCATATTAAAAAAAATAAGGTACATTATCTTCATCGAAAGATTCTGAGAATCCATGGGAATCTCTGAAAAAATAATTACCCACATTAAAGAAAAAAAAAAATCCTATGATACAACACTGCATCACAGAACAACAACGAATGAGACAGAGTGTGAGGCAAACATTCACCTAAACTTGTCACAAAGCTTCATAACTTCATCTATAATTACCGTATATCCCACTAAATATAAAGCTTTCTAGGAAAAAAGTTCCCTTTACGACCAGATAAATCAAGTTTCAATATGTTGTGCTCGATACAGTTCACAACATCGCTAATACTGGCTTATCCGTGGATGTATTCGGTGTCGCATAAACATTCCACGTGCGACATTTGGTAGAGGGATTTACATCCTGAAATTGAATATATTTTTATCATTATCATTCATAATACATCAAGTAGATTATAATATCACTGTCATTGTAATTGCCGTTGGGTAATAAAAAAATATAGTGATATTGCATTTCGTATTCAACAGAAAAATGCTAAGTAGTTTACAACAAATTATCTTTATCAAACACATACACACACATATACATACATATATATATATATATATATATATATATATATATATATATATATATATATATATATATATATATATATATATTATTGCCATTATCATTATCAACATTACTATCATTATTAGGATAGCTATTATCATCATTATCATCATCATCATTATAACTATTACTATCATCACTATTACTATGATCATAATTATCATCATTACTACCATCGTTATCATCATTATGGTTATTATTGTTCATGTTAACATTATTATCAATAGTAGTAGCAGTACTAAAAGACTAAAAAGAGAATAATTATTTCACTTACGCTTGCTTACATGTCAATTAGTTATGCAGATAGCATACATTTGCATATTCTATCTTATGGTATTATTCCAGAATAGTTATTCGGACGCCTGATAGTGATGCTCTGGCCGCAAGGTTGGAATTATCAGACATATTCTGCCTTTCTCTGTCTCCTTTTAATCCTCCCTGCAAACACGGATATCATCCCCCACACCACTGTGTACTCTTGTCAAGAAACTGGATACAAGGTGAGAGAGAAAGAGAGAGGGAGACAGAAAGAAAGAGAGAGAGAGATAATTAGCGAGAGACAGGATAAAAAGAAAGAGAGAATATGCGAGAGAATTAGCGAAAGACAGGATAAAGAGAGAGAGAGAGAGAGAGAGAGAGAGAGAGAGAGAGAGAGAGAGAGAGAGAGAGAGAGAGAGAGAGAGAGAGAGAGAGAGAGAGAGAGAGAGAAAGTGAGAGAATATGCGAGAGAGAGAGAAAAAGAGGGAGAATGAAAGAGAGAAAGAGAAAGAGAGAGGGAGAATGAAAGAAAGAGAGAGAGAGAAAAAGAGGGAGAATGAAAGAGAGAGAGAGAAAGAGAGAGGGAGAATGAAAGAAATAGAGAGAGAGAGAAAGGGAGAGAATCAGCGAGAGACAGGATAGAGAGAGAGAGCGAGAGAGAATGGGTGAGAGAGAGAAAGAGAGAGTGTGAGGTGTATGTGTCTCACAAAAGGTATTTTGAGCCAAAGTCTGGTGGTTCTTGATTCCCTTATTGATGGGCAACAGCACGTGCGATATAGTGATATTTACTTGGATAGCGATGGTTTATTGGACATCTATTGTTAGGCTGGTGTGTTGTGTTTCACGCCAAAGGCAGGAGAGGTGGCTCGCAGCTCCGCGTCGGTCGGAGAGTAAGTGAAGGAGTCTGTGAGCGAGTCTGAGTGAGTCTGACTGACCCCCAGGTCAACTTTTATACCTGACCTGCCGGGTTGGTTATAAATAGATTCCTAGTTGCGTTTTTTCCTTGTTCCGTGTGGGCATGCCAGAGCACCATGCAGTAACCACGTGGGAAAGCAGCCTGGTCTCAAGTGGTACTTGAAGTACATCTCACATATTGCTCGGCCACCTATTAGACTTGTCATCAAGTCGTTAAGCTGAAGTCGTCCTTTAAGGTCGTACTTGTCGTCCAGCCTTGCATAGTTCAGGTTAACCTAAAGACATCTGGTGGTGATGTCTGTGCGTCCTAGTTGTCGGCGTGTTATATTCGTTCCTCCGTTTTCTATATTTTCTATATATTCTTCTGTCCTTAGCTGCTGCTTTTTGGTTATTTCACAGGCGGGTCTTCCAAGTTATCAATTGAGGGTGTCTGGCTGTCTTCTTTGACTGGTGCTACACTACTGATTGCTTGGGATATGACAGCCACAACCTCTCGTCTGGGTGTTTTTGGCGTCTGCTACTGCTGAGCTCCTGAACTCTAGTGCCCCAGGTAACCTTATTCCGAGCCTCGGTCTGTGGTTCTTGGAGTTCCGCATATCTACTTGATAACCTTATACATACAGGGCCAAAGGGAAGAAAGAAAAACGAACAGCGAGAGGAGAGGGGTGTGTACATTCATATAGATCTTATAATTATTATTATTATTATTATTATTATTATTTTTTTTTTACTTTGCAGTTTTTTCAGTTGATTTTAAATTATTAAATAAAGACAGATAAAGGAGGGAGTTGCTTGCAGTGACCCGCAAGGGACAGCTTGAACTACAAGCTCCTCAGGTAGAGTGGGACAACAGTGGTAATCCTCAAAGGTTTACTTGAATGAATAAGAGAGAATGCTACAAGGTAGTAAAAATTATGCAAATAACTATTAGATTATTGTATTCATAAAATTTAGGGTGATTAAAGAAATATGTGGGTGGCACTAGTCATCCTACTGAATTATTATCTGAATTAATTTATTCGTTTTACGCCATGACACTTTCGTAGTGTCAAGTATGTTTGTGAATAAAATTGTAAGTTGATGTAATAGTAAGAGAATATATGGTGAGTTTATTGAAATACAATGCTAATAACTATCCACTTTTACTTACGACAAACTAAGAGTGATAAAAGAATTTTGAGGGTGGTGCGTCCTCCTACCGAATTACTGTGAATTCATTCATTTCATGCCATGACACAATCGCAGTGTCACGTGTGCTTGTGAACAGAAGCGTGGGATGAGTTAATGCAAAGTAAGAAGGGTAGACGATGCGTCTACAGCGAGGAATGAGTTCGTGAGTTGAAAGTAAACGTGAGTGACACGTGTGAGTATATGTATGTATAAGTAAGATGTGTTATTTCAAGTTTGTATGAAATTATTCCTTCTAAAGGATAGAATTAAATGAATACTGTAGCGAAATTAATATTTAATATTGGTGGTTTCGTAAGAATTAGCTAGTACAATAATATCAATAATGTAGATGATGGTCAATTCGCCTAGACATATACAAATAATCATATGATTAATAAATAATGATAATAATGATGAACTGTTCAATCTTCAATCGGATAGTTAGCTTGCTGCATGTACAAATGTCTTCCTGCAACCCTTAGCATATGTAGCTGTATTTAGGGAATCGTTTTATACTTAACTGCGTTTGACCATCGAAGTTATAGCAAAACGTATAAATTTACACGAGAATCATACAAGAGATAAAAAAGGATGATCGTCATGACATTGATCTGAGTCAGCAATATTTAATCAATAATTGACTCTTCGGATAAGATTCACAGCGAAACGAAATGACTTATGGCAACCCGAAACGAAATGACTTATGGCAACCCTAACTCTCTGGCTCTATGCTGGGAAAGTCTTTTATGGCTAATTGTGTTTGTTCGACATGTGGCTTGTTTAAACTTAACCAATATATATGATACATGAAAAATTGAATATAGTTCGAATTCGTTAATTTAATGAGACAATTCAAAATATGCCAGATACGAACTAATGGAGAATGATATTAGATTGTGGCTAAATTATATGAATAACAAAAGGAGAAAGCATAATTCATTTTCCATATTTTATATGGTTAACAGAGAACATTGTAACCTCTTTCACTGTTAAACACATAAGCATATAAGACAATAGAGAAATGAAAGAGAATTGGCCCATTGTCTGTCCGTTTTTTGTGAGGAAATGACCGGAAACATTTTAAAAAGAAGTTTAAGTGCGCGGGTTTGGAGAGGCCCATCTTGTCCTTCGATCTTGTTCTTCCTTACACGTCACGAAGTCAGGCCTTACATTTCCAAACCTTGGTGTTCCTATGGTTTTATGTTCTAACAATTCTTAACACTGCAGGCTGCCCATAGCAGAAATCTTGCTTGTCTGCGCTGTAGCAAGTAGCCTGGGGGCTGAGGGGCAAAATCCCATGTGAGATAGCAGGTACAATAGACCCTTTTGTTTTCAGAGGCAATTTCAGTTTCCAGCTATTTGTGGTGGATCCCATTTCTGACACCAGTTTGTGAAAGTGAACAGAATTGATCCCACCGTGTCCACCAGTTTGTGAGGTGACGCAGGTTCCCATCGCTACATCCACCTTGTGAAGGATGTAGAATGCCCATTCTACTTGGATAACGATGGCTTATTGGACATCTATTATTAGGCTGGTG
>BOPN01001150.1:72500-75000 GCA_017312705.2 Penaeus japonicus | reverse complement strand
CGCACACGTACACACGTATGCAAGAACATGCACACACAAAAGCATGCACAAGGATGCACACACACACTTACACACTCATACACATACAAATTCATACACCAAAATACACACACATTCACAGACATATATCCACACGTACACAAATACCCGTATGTGCCAACATGCATATGCACCGCCTTCAACTAAAACGTAGAAAACAGACACAAACTAAAAACGCACACAATCACACTTGTACACACACAAGAGCATATTTACACGCTGGAAAACGAAGAAAAGGGAATAAACATGAAAACAAATGAAAGCGAATAGGAACACGAAAGAAAAGGATAGCTAGGAATGGAAACGGTGAGAATGATAAGCTAAGGATATGTGTGTTTGTTTATTACTATAGAAACGAGTATCTATGTTCACCGCGGCCTTATTGATCTGTGCACATGCATGTTTAGAGTGCAATTCTGGATACCTTTCTCCCTTGCTCTGATCAGTCGCTTTCCAAAACAGACGAGACTAACATCTGAACTGAATTAGCATTGGAATCCGAACTCAATATATATTTATGTGTATGTAAATAAACTTATGTGTAAAGCATATGTTATTGAAGTGTGTTATAGAAATATATGTTAGGGAAGGGAGTATTATAGAAGTGCGTTTTATAGAAGCTTATGTTATGGAAAACATGCAGAGCTCATTGCACTGCGCAACGGACCGTCTGGACTCCGGCCAGGAATGATACGTGTTGAAATGACATCATACTGCATAGGAGTGTAGAGTTCGTAACTATTGTATCCTGAATTAGTGTTATTTTCGCAAATCTCTTAAGTAAACTGTTCAAATGGCAAATCTGAACTAAAAGGTAATTATATTATTGTTTTTTGTTTGTTTTTATATATTCATATCGCTGGGTGTACGTTTGTGTAAGTGTGTGTACGTGTATATGTACGTTTTGCAATTGTGATTGTGTTTATCAGTGAATATGTGTGAGAGTGAGTGTCTGCAGAAATGTATTTTTTTTATTTTTTATTATGAATGTGTGTTTAATCGTGTGTGTTTTTGCGTGTTTGCTATTATGTGTGTTTGGCTGTATGTGTGTGTGTTTACTTGTGTGTGTTTGTGTGTTTGATAGTGTGCGTGCGCGCACGCGTTCGTCCGTGCATGTATGCGGGTATCCGAGCGTACGTGTGTGCGTTTTATGTGTGTGTGTGTGTGTGTGCGCGCGTATGCATGTGTGTTTTTTATATTGTTACGCCTGGTGAAAGAAAATGATTGGCGGTTGCCTCAACTTTGAATTCAGAAGACAGTGGTGGCTTTCTCTGCTTTATCTCTCTTATCTCTCTCCCTTCCTCCCCCCCCTCTTTCCGTCTCTCTCTCTCTCTCTCTCTTTTTCTTTCTTTTCTTTTCTTCTCTCTCTCTCTCTCTCTCTCTCTCTCTCTCTCTCTCTCTCTCTCTCTCTCTCTCTCTCTCTCTCTCTCTCTCTCTCTCTCTTTCTCTCTCTTCTCCCTTCCTCCCTCCGTCCCTACTTCCCCCTCCCAACAATTTCCGTCTTTTTTTAATCTATTTTTATCTATTACTTAATTCCTCCATGTTGTGTGTGTGTTTGGGTGTATTTTTTAAATATTATTGTATTAATGATCTTGTTTTTGTTTGTTTGTGTGTGTATGTGAATGTACGTATATGTGAGTGTAAATATGCAGAATCGTGTGTGTACGTTTGTGCTTGTGTCTAAGTGTATGTAAGTTTGTGTGTTTGAATGGTTTGTGTATGTATTTGTGCTGTATGTGTTTTTGATTGCGTGTGTGTTTATATGTATGCAAGTATGTCTGTGAGTGTTTTATATAATATATATATATATATATATATATATATATATATATATATATATATATATATATATATATACATACATATATATACATATATATACATATATATATACATACATACATACACATATCTGTGGGTGTAGTTCTGTGTATGTGTGTTTGAGTGTGTGTGTGGATGTCTGAGTGTGGATTTGACTATGTGCTCGTTTTTTCAGCACCCATATGTGTATGTGAGTGTGTTTTTTATGTTTGTATGTGCCATGCATCTTGTGACATTTGAGTTCTGTTCCTAACTACCCTTTCTATAGTTGAAGATTATTACTAATACTATGAAACAATTCGCTTTTTAAAGTAAGAATATGAATACAACACAGAGAACAATAAATCAACAGAAAGTGAATAAGATATAAAAACACTGATATTAAAATTGGCTGGTGTGGATTGCAAAATCTCAAATACTAATAATTCTCATTGTTACTGAGTCTTTTTTTCTTTATTCATTAGCATTATTGTCAATTTGCTTCTTATCATTAATATTATTTTAAGTAAAGGTATTGTCTTCCTCAGAGCTCGTTACCTCCAGCACCAACAGCCAACGGAATGACGTCCCAGGCAAGCAATGCGGAACTTGTAAGTACACAGCCACAGGCAGACATACTAAGGGAGAGAGTGTTAGGGAG
>BOPN01001150.1:52500-65000 GCA_017312705.2 Penaeus japonicus | reverse complement strand
CATTCTCACTCACATTCACCTTCTCATTGTCATTCTCACTCACATTCACCTTCTCATTGTCATTCTCAATTATTCACCTTCTTATTGTCATTTCTCTGCTCATTTACCTTCTCATTGTTATTCTCACTCACATTCACCTTCTCATTGTCATTCTCACTCACATTCACCATTTCATTGTCATTGTCATTCACATTCACCTTCTCATTGTTATTTTCACTCACATTCACCTTCTCATTGTCATTCTCACTCACATTCACCTTCTCATTGTCATTCTCACTCACATTCACCCTCTCATAGTCATTCTCATTGTCACTGTAACTATTATTTACCTTCTCATTGTCATTCTCACTAATATTCACATTGTCATTCTCACTCACATTTACCCTCTCATTGTGTTCTCAATCACATTCACCTTCTCATTGTTATTCTCGCTCACATTCACCTTCTCATTGTCATTCTCACCCACATTCACTTTCTCATTGTCACTCACTCACATTCACCTTCTCAGTGTCATTCTCACTCACATTCACGTTCTCATTTCCATTCTCACTCACATTCACCTTCTCATTGTCATTCACACTCACCTTCTCATTGTCATTCTAATTCACCTTCTCATTGTCATTCTCACTCACATTCACCTTCTCATTGTCATTCTCACTCACATTCACCTTCTCATTTTCATTCTCACTCACATTCACCTTCTCATTGTCATTCTCACTCACATTCACCTTCTCATTGTCATTCTCACTCACATTCACCTTCTCATTGTCATTCTCACTCACATTCACCTTCTCATTGTCATTCTCACTCATTCACCTTCTCATTGTCATTCTCACTCATTCACCTTCTCATTGTCATTCTCACTCACATTCACCTTCTCATTGTCATTCACACTCACATTCACCTTCTCATTGTCATTGTCATCCACATTCACCTTTTCATTGTCATTCTCACTCGCATTAACCTTCTTGTTGTCATTTTCACTCACATTCACCTTCTCATTGTCGTTCTCACTCACAATCACCATCTCATTGTCATTCTCATTGTCACTGTAACTCACATTTACCTTCTCATTGTCATTCTCACTCATTCACATTGTCATTCTCACTCCATTACCTTCTCATTTTCATTCTCGCTCACATTCACCTTCTCATTGTCATTCTCACCCACATTCACTTTCTCATTGTCACTCACTCACATTCACCTTCTCATTGTCATTCTCATTCACATTCACCTTCTCATTGTCATTCTCACTCACATTCACCTTCTCATTGTCATTCTCATCCACATTCAGCTTCTCATTGCCATTCTCATTCACATTCACCTTCTCATTGTCATTCTCATTCACATTCACCTTCTCATTGTCATTCTCACTCACATTCACCTTCTCATTGTCATTCTCACTCACATTCACCTTCTCATTGTCATTCTCACTCACATTAACCTTCTCATTGTCATTCTCACTCACATTCACCTTCTCATTGTCATTCTCACTCTCATTCACCTTCTCTTTGTCATTCTCACTCACATTCACCTTCTCATTGTCATTTTCACTCACGTTCACCTTATCATTGTCATTCTCACTCATATTCACCTTGTCATTCTCACTCTCACTCACATTCTTCTTCTCATTGTCATTCTCACTCACATTCACCTTCTCCTTGTCATTCTCACTCACATTCACCTTCTTATTGTCATTCTCACTCACATTCACCTTCTCATTGTCGTTCTCACTCACAATCACCATCTCATTGTCATTCTCATTGTCACTGTAACTCACATTTACCTTCTCATTGTCATTCTCACTCACATTCACATTGTCATTCTCACTCACATTTACCTTCTCATTTTCATTCTCGCTCACATTCACCTTCTCATTGTCATTCTCACCCACATTCACTTTCTCATTGTCACTCACTCACATTCACCTTCTCATTGTCATTCTCATTCAGATTCATCTTCTCATTGTCATTCTCACTCACATTCACCTACTCATTGTCATTCTCACTCACTCACATTCATCTTCTCATTGTCATTCTCACTCACATTCACCTTCTCATTGTCATTCTCACTCACATTCACCTTCTCATTGTCATTCTCACTCACATTCACCTTCTCATTGTCATTCTCGCTCACATTCACATTCTCATTGTCATTCTCACTCACACCCACATTCTTATTGTCATTCTCACTCACATTCATCTTTTCATTGTCATTCTCACTCATATTCACCTTCTCACTGTCATTCTCACTCACATTCACCTTCTCATTGTCATTCTCACTCACATTCACCTTCTCATTGTCATTCTCACTCATATTCACCTTTTCATTGTCATTCTCACTCACATTCACCTTCTCATTTTCATTCTCACTCACATTCACCTTCTCATTGTCATTCTCACTCACATTCACCTTCTCATTGTCATTCTCACTCACATTCACCTTCTCATTGTCATTCTCACTCACATTCACCTTCTCATTGTCATTCTCACTCATATTCACCTTCTCATTGTCATTCTCACTCACATTCACCTTCTCATTGTCATTCTCACTCACATTCACCTTCTCATTGTCATCCTCACTCACATTCACCTTCTCATTCTCATTCTCACTCACATTCACCTTCTCATTGTCATTCTTTCTCATATTCACCTTCTCATTGTCATTCTCACTCACATTCACCTTCTCATTTTCATTCTCATTCATATTCACATTCTCATTCTCACTCACATTCACATTGTCATTCTCACTCACATTCACCTTCTCATTGTCATCCTCACTCATATTCACCTTCTCATTGTCATTCCTACTCACATTCACCTTCTCACTAACATTCACCTTCTCATTGTCATTCTCTCTCACATTCACCTTCTCATTGTCATTTTCACTCACATTCACTTTCTCATTGCCATTCACCATCTCATAGTCATTCTTACTGACATTCACCTTCTCATTGTCATTCTCACTCATTCACCTTCTCATGTCATTCTCACTCACATTCACCTTCTCATTGTCATTCTCACTCACATTCACCTTCTCATTGTCATTCTCACTCACATTCAACTTCTCATTGTCATTCTCACTCACATTCACTTTCTCATTGTCATTCTCACTCACATTCACCTTCTCACAGTCATTTTCACTCACATTCACCATCTCATTGTCATTCTCAATCACATTCACGTTCTCATTTCCATTTTCACTCCCACATTCACCTTCTCATAGTCATTTCTCACTCATTCACCTTCTCATTTTCATTCTCAATCATTCCACCTTTTCATTGTCATTCTCACTCACATTCACCTTCCCATTGTCATTCTCACTCACATTCACCTTCTTATTGTCATTCTCACTCACGACTCACTTCACTGTCATTCTCACTCACATTCTCCTTCTCATTGTCATTCTCACTCTTATTCACCTTCTCATTTTCATTCTCACTCACATCCACCTTCTCATTGTTATTCTCACTCACATTCACCTTTTCATTGTCATTTTCACTCACATTCACCTTCTCACTGTCATTCTCACTTACATTCAGTTTCTCATATTCACTCACACTCACTTTCACCTTATTTTCATTCTCACTCCCATTCAGCTCACTGTTATTCACACTCACATTCAATTTCTCATTGTCATTCTCACTCACATTCACCTTCTTATTGTCATTCTCACTCACATTTACCTTCTCATTGTCATTCTAACTCATTCACCTTATCATTGTCATTCTCACTCATTCACCTTCTCACTGTCATTCTCCCTCACATTCACCTCATTGTCATTCTCACTCACATTCACCTTTTAACTGTCATTCACACTCACATTTACCTTCTCATTGTCATTCTAACTCATTCACCTTATCATTGTCATTCTCACTCATATTCATCTTGTCACTGTCATTCTCACTCACATTCACCTCACTGTCATTCTCCCTCACATTCACCTTTTAACTGTCATTCACACTCACATTTACCTTCTCATTGTCATTCTGACTCACATTCAACTTTTCATTATCATTTTCACTCACATTCACCTCACTGTCATTCTCATTCTCATTCACCTTCTCATTGCCATTCTCACTCACATTCACCTTCTCATTGTCATTCTCACTCACATTCACCTTCTCATTGTCATTCTCAATCACATTCACCTTCTCATTGTCATTCTGACTCACATTCACCTTTTCATTATCATTTTCACTCACATTCACCTCACTGTCATTCTCATTCGCATTCACCTTCTCATTGTCATTCTCACTGACATTCACCTTCCCATTGTCATTCTCACTCACATTCACCTCCTCATTATCATTATCATTCACATTCACCTTCTCATGTTGATTCTCATTCACATTCACCTTCTCATTGTCATTCTCATTCACATTCACCTTCTCATGTTGATTCTCATTCATATTCACATTCTAATTGTCATTCTCACTCACATTCACCTTCGCATTGTCAGTCTCACTCACATTCACCTTCTCATTGTCATTCTCATTCACATTCACCTTCTCATTGTCATCCTCACTTCCATTCTTACGCTCATTACTCACAAACAGACGTCTAACAGAAGCATCTTCCTCCCTCAGGCCAGACACCCTTACACTGGGCTTCCTTGAACGGCCATCATGCTGTTGCAGAGACGCTCCTCGAGAAGGGCGGAGAAGTGAACGCCAAGGATAGTTATGGTAAGGCGATTGGAAAGCGAGTGACTTCTTCAAAACTACCAAGAAGAATTTTGCTTTTGTTTCTTTTCTCCTCTTTGTCTTTATGGAATTTTAAAACAAATATTGTTATAATTTGATAAGGGAATCTTTCTCATCTTTTATCATTAATTTTATTGATATTTATTTCTTTATTCTATGAATTTTTCAATATTTTTTTTTCATAGATTATTCTATAAAATATAAATAAATAGATTTTTCTGTTTCTTTATAATATAAATGTTATAATGATTAGTTATAACAATTCTGATAATAATAAGTATGATGATTTCAATTATTATTGATAATATCATTATTAATTCATGATTATCTAAAAGAAATATGATCATCCTCATCATCAATCATAATCATCATCAATTGTGCTATTCATATTATCATTATTATTTCAATAGGATTACTATTATTATTACTACTATTTCTATTAAATTATCAATTGTTATCATCCTTCTTCTTCTCATTATTGTTATTTTGATGGTGATCCTGTTCTTGTTCTCCTACATGCTTTTGTTGGTGGTGTTGTTGCGAGGTCTTTGTCAGTGATGATAAAGACAATGATGATAATGGAGAAAGTAATGGTAACAAAAGCAACAACAATAATGATGATAATGAAAAGTTTCATAATGTTGATGGTGGTAATGATAACAATATTAATGATAAAGTAATCATCACTGATAATGTTGATGATAACACTTTCATGATGATAATAGAACTAATGATAATGGTAATGACATATTTATGATAACAATGATAATAATAATGGTGATGATGAATAATGATAGTAATAAATTTAGAAATATAAGTTTAGTTAAGTCCCCCCTAACGGCGAGTCCGTTTTCTTTGACATACGTAATGTCTCCCATGTTCCACCAATATTTGATGTTTTTTATTTTACGCTTATTTACTACAAGAAAGACATGTTTAGTTTATGTTACACCATTTACAGGTGTATGTTTTTCCATTATGAAGACTATATATTTTAACTGCATTGAAACAGAAGTGTAAATCATTTTATATCAATATGATTTTCTGAATAAATTAGCAGACGGTCAACACCACCACGTGTTTCAATGGCTAAAGAACATCTTTATTTACTGCACGAATATCTTATATTTGTCTTCTTATTGCTATTGATCTTTACTGCACGAATATTTATCTTAATATAATATTTATCTTTACTGCACGAATAATGGCAAGAAAACCCCACAAATATTAAGGAAGGAAATATTTTATGATACTCATGATAATGATGGTAATGATATAATGATAATAATGATGGTGATTGGAAGGTGAATAGTGATAGTAAGAACAGTTATGATGGAAATAATATTTATTGATTATGATGATAATTCTTATTATAATGAATATTTTAAATATTGATTATGAATGATTATAATTTTTTTTTTGAATTGTAATTATCATTAATGATAATGATTATTTTTAGTGATAATGATTTTTTTTTGTTATCATTTTTAGAAATTATCATCATCGATGTTATTATTTTTATTATCATTAATATTTTCATTATTATCATTATCATTATAAATATTATATAATTATCATTATTATTAGAATTATCATTATTATTATCTTCTTTATTATTTTTAACTTCCTCATTATCATTATTATTCATGTTATTGTCATAATTATCTTTACTAATATTTCTATCATTATGATTGATAATTTTTTATCATTTTATTACCATTGCTATCATTATAGCTATCATGATTACTGTTATTATTGCAATGGTCTTCATAAATACAATAATAAAAACAATAAAAATTACAATAATTATCATAGTAATCAAAAATATATATATTACTGATAAATAATTATCAAACATTCATTTTCATTATAATATTCTTTCTCATTATCATACATATATTTATTTTTCTTTTCCTTCTTCTTTCTATACCTTTTCATAATTCTTATTTTCATTAACATTCTAAGTATTTGCAATTTTATTAATATTCAAAATATTCATACTATTCCTAGCCCTTACCCTTATCACCCTAATCATCTCTATTAATCTCATTCCGAAAACTAATTCTGTTCTCCCTCACCAATCACCTCATTGTCATTCTCACTCACATTCACCTTCTGATTGTTATTCTCACTCGCATTCACCTTCTTACTGTCATTCTGCTCACATTCACCTTCACATTGTCATCCTCACTTCCCTTCTCACATTCATTACTCACAAACAGACGTCTAACAGAAGCATCTTCCTCCCTCAGGTGAGACTCCCTTACACTGTGCTTCCTGGAACGGCCACAATGCTGTTGCAGGGACGCTCCTCGAGGCGGAGAAGTGAACATAAGACTAAGGATGGTAAGGCGATTGGAAAGCGAGTGACTTCTTAAAGGCACCAGAAGAATTTTGCTTTTGTTTCTCTTCTCATCTTTGTCTTTATGGAATTTATAACAAATTATTGTTATAATTTAATAAGGGAATCTTTATCATCTTTTATCATTAATTTTATTGATATTTATTTCTTTATTCTATGAATTTTTCAATAAAATATTTTCATAGATTATTTTATAAAATAGAAATTAATAGATTTTTCTATATTTCTTTATACTATAAATTTTATAATGATTAGTTAAATTAATTATGATAATAATAAGTATGATCATCTTAATTATTATTGATATTATCATTATTATTTTCATGATTATCTAAAAGAAATATGATCATAATCATCATTAATGGTGCTATTCATATTATCATTATTATTTCAATAGGATTACTATTATTATTACTCCTATTTCTATTAAATTATCAATTGTTATCATCCTTCTTATTATTGTTATTTTGATGGTGATCCTGTTCTTGTTCTCCTACATGCTTTTGTTGGTGGTGTTGTTGCGAGGTCTTTGTCAGTGACAATGACAATATTAATGGAGAAAGTAATGGCAACATATGCAACAACAATAATGATGATTATCATAGTAATATATATATATTTTTTTTGATAAATGATTATCAAACGTTCTTTTTCATTAAAATATTCCTTCTTATAATCATACGCATTTTTTTTCCTTTTCATTTCTATGCCTTTTCCTAATTGTTATTTTCAGTTACTTTCTTATTATTTGCAATTTTATTAATATTCAAAATATTCATACTATTCCTTGCCCTTATCCTTATCACCTTATTCATTCCTAAAAACTAGTCTCATTTTCACTCGCATTCACCTTCTTACTGTCATTCTCACTCACTCACATTCACATTGTCATTCTCACTCATTCACCTTCTCATGTTTATTCTCACTCACATTCACCTTCGCATTGTCATCCTCACTTCCCTTCTCACGCTCATTACTCACAAACAGACGTCTAACACAAGCATCTTCCTCCCTCAGGTCTGACTCCCTTACACTTGGCTTCCTATAACGGCCATCATGCTGTTGCTGAGACGCTCCTCGAGAAGGGCGGAGAAGTGAACGCCAAGGATGATGAAGGTAAGGCGATTGGAAAGCGAGTGACTTCTTAAAGGCGCCAGAAGAATTTTGCTTTTGTTTCTTTTCTCTTCTTTGTCTTCATAGAATTGATAACAATTATTGTTATAATTTAATAAGGGAATCTTTTTCATCTTTTATCATTAATTTTATTGATTTTTATTTCTTTATTCTATTAATTTTTAGATAAAATATTTTAATAAATTATTCTATAAAATAGAAATTAATAGATTTTTCTATATTTCTTTATACTATAAATGTTATAATGATTAGTTATAATAATTATGATAATAATAAGTATGATCATCTTAATTATTATTGACATTATCATTATTATTTTCCTGATTATCTAAAAGAAATATGATCATCCTGATCATCAATCATAATCATCATCAATGGTCCTATTCATATTATCATTATTATTTCATTACTATAACTATCATTGTTTCTCCCATTTCTACTAAATTATCAATTGTTATCATCCTTCTTCTTCTCATTATTGTTATTTTGATGGTGATCCTGTTCTTGTTCTCCTACATGCTTTTGTTGGTGGTGTTGTTGCGAGGTCTTTGTCAGTGATGACAAAGACATTGATGATAATGGTGAAAGTAATGGCATAAAAGCAATAACAATAATGATGATAATGAAAAGTTTCATAATGTTGATGGTGGTAATGATAACAATATTAATGATAAAGTAATCATCACTGATAATGTTGATGATAACACTTTCATGATGATAATAGAACTAATGATAATGTTAATGACATATTTATGATTACAATGATAATAATAATGGTGATGATGAATAATGATAGTAATAAATTTAGAAATATAAAAGTTTAGTTAAGTCCCCCCGAACGGCGGGTCCGTTTTCTTTGACATACGTAATGTCTCCCATGTTCCACCAATATTTTGATGTTTTTTATTTTACGCTTATTTACTACAAGAAAGACATGTTTTGTTTATGTTACACCATTTATCAGGTGTATGTTTTTCCATTATGAAGACTATATATTTTAACTGCATTGAAACAGAAGTGTAAATCATTTTATATCAATATGATTTTCTGAATAAATTAGCAGACGCTCAACAACACCACGTGTTTCAATGGCTAAAGAACATCTTTATTTACTGCACGAATGTGGCAAGAAAACCCCACATGTATAATTCTCCTACTCTTTGTCACTCTATATTTCTGTATAATTCTCTATATTATATATATATACATATATATATATGTATATATATATATATATATATATATATATATATAATATATATATATATTACTGATAAATAATTATCAAACATTCATTTTCATTATAATATTCTTTCTCATTATCATACATATATATTTTTTCTTATCCTTCTTGTTTCTATACTTTTTCATAATTCTTATTTTCATTAACATTCTAAGTATTTGCAATTTTATTAATATTCAAAATATCCATACTATTCCTAGCCCTTACCCTTATCACCCTAATCATCTCTATTAATCTCATTCCTAAAACTAGTCTCATTCTTCCTCACATTCACCTTCGCATTGTCATCCTCACTCACATTCACCTTCGCATTGTCATCCTCACTTCCCTTCTCACGCTCATTACTCACAAACAGACGTCTAACAGAAGCATCTTCCTCCCTCAGGTTGGACTCCCTTACACTGTGCTTCATTGAACGGCCAAGATGCTGTTGCAGAGACGCTCCTCGAGAAGGGCGGAGAAGTGAACGCCAAGAATGCATATGGGTAAGGCGATTGGAAAGCGAGTGACTTCTTAAAGGCACCAGAAGAATTTTGCTTTTGTTTCTTTTATCATCTTTATCTCTGTGGAAATTTATAATAATTATTATTTAGATTTAATAAGGATACATCTATCATCAGGTTTTCTTATTTCTTCATCATTCAATATTCTTTTTTATTGATCCAATCCTTATGTTTTAGTTGTTAATTTGAGTTATTTGTAAATGTTATATATTCATTATCATTTGTCATATGTATTTCAAGGTTATGATTATTATTATCATACAAATATTCATTATTATTATACATTCATATCTTATCATTTATTACAATTACATTTGTGTTATTATTATTATTTCAAGAATTTTCTTTTCGTAATTGTCATTTTTCATCATTCATCTTTTGTCTTCCTCTTTTACTCTTTTCATTATTGATATCATTTTCATTTTTACTTCAATTTTTCTTATATATGATTTTATACATATCATTGCTATTATTATTATTATTATTGTTGTAGTTAGAATTATCACTATTTTAATTATTCATATTACTGCTATTTCTATTGAAATTATTATGATATGCTATCCTTCTTCTTGTCATTATTGATAATTTTGCTGATGATCCTGTTGTTCTTGTTCTCCTACATGCTTTTGTTGTAGTTGTGAGGTCTTTATCACTCATAGTACCAGTGTCGGTAAATCATGATGGTAATGACAATGAGGATAACACGATGGCTTCCTTGTTCTTCCTTCTTGCAAACACCCAAGTCTGCTCACAGCTTGCTTGCAACAAACATGGCTATGCAGGTGCTGTTAAGAGGAATGCACTACTTAGCATTCGTTTTACAAAATACCTCTTCTCGCAACTTAAGTTAGGTTTGCTAAGTACAAAGATATCCAAATGAAATATCAATAATATAAGTTCATACGAGAAAAGATATTACCTATTTAGTTTGATTATTATAATGATAATGATAATACTAATAAAAATAACCATAATAATGATGAAAATGATAAGAATAAGAATAACGATGATTATGATTATATAAAAACATTAAAGATAACGATAACAATCATTATTATTATTATCAATATTAATATCAAACTAGTTAGAAAGACCATTATTATTTTTAAATAATTCTTATGACTGATATCATAATTTTTTTCATTATAAATATTATGTTAATGGTAATAGTAACTCCAACAACAATGATAGAACTATAATGAGATCCTTATTCATTATGGTTATTATTTTCCACGCTCCCTATCATTGCCATCAAATCTGCATTAAAATTATAATGATCATAATCATTCTTAAAATCATGATGATTCTCATTCATGAATACTTTCCCATTTTCATTTCCACTCTCAGTTCCTTCATCTTTTTCCATCCCTTTCCTTTCATTCTATAGTCATTTCATGCTTATTCATAAGCTTTCCTTTTTACTTGTATTTATCATAAATATTTTCATTAGCATTATTATTATTAATATAATAATCATTACGATTATAACAATTGTTGCCATTCAAATTAGCATTGACATTTTCATTCCCAACCTCAGTTCCCTTCTCATTTTGATTCTCATTAACATCATGACGACAGTTTTCATTTTAACTTTTATCCTTGGAAGTCTCAGAGCCATTCCAGTCGTACTCTCCTTCTCCTACTCTTTGTCACTATACTTTCTGTATAATTTTCCTTCTCCTCCTCTTTGTCACTCTATACTTTCTGTAATTCTCCTTCTCCCTATTCTTTGTCACTCTATACTTTCCTTGTAATTCTCCTTCTCCTATTCTTTGTCACTCTATACTTTCTATATAATTCTCCTTCTCTTACTCTTTGTCACTTTATACTTTTTCTGTATAATTCTCTTCTCTATCTTTGTCACTCTATATTTTCTGTACAATTTTCCTTCTCCTACTCCTATTCTTTGTCACTTTACATTCTCTATATAATTCTTCTCCTACTCTTTGTCACTGTATTTTTCTGAAAAGAAAGAAAGAAAAAAAAAAGATTTTTTTTCTTCAGATCTTCACTTTGGTCTCAACTTTCATGCTTTCCCCATTGGTCGGACTCGGATGTTTCATCTCCCTTCCCTAGCGGTTTTGATTTTTTTTTTCTTATTATTAAGGAAATGTCTGGCTATACAGACCGTGTTTCATTTCTACCCAGAAGTCGCGTCCTGCAATATAGGTAAGAAAAGTAAATTCTAGTGTGTGGTTCGCTATCTGTTTATTCACGCTACGTGTACTCACTCACACGTATAATTGAACCCGTTTTTTTTTTTTTTTTTTTATGGAATTTACCCGTCCCCCTACTTCGATGAAATAAAATTACCCTTAAATTCAAGGGGAAGGCTTCATACTTAAATAAATAAAAAAGTATATGATAATAATGATAAGATAAAATACACATGTATATCAACTTTTTCTGGTTTATTTAGTTATAGGAAAAAAGTTCGAAATTATCATGGTGTGTACATATCACCGTGTTAAAAGTCCAGTCTTTCTATCTATATTATTTAAAACCCAATTCTAAGCCAAAAAACTATATGGAGATCAAAATTCAGAAGATTGG